>OZ025261.1:37539917-37561238 GCA_964019135.1 Arenicola marina
AGACAGGTCAGGGGTTCTACAAGACTCACCGTCCGCCTACCAGGGGACAGGGACAGACAGGTCAGGGGTTCTACAAGACCCACCGTCCGTCTACCAGGGGACAGGGACAGACAGGGCAGGGGTTCTACAAGACCCACCGTCCGTCTACCAGGGGACAGGAACAGACAGGTCAGGGGTTCTACAAGACTCACCGTCCGTCTACCAGGGGACAGGGACAGACAGGTCAGGGGTTCTACAAGACCCACCGTCCGTCTACCAGGGGACAGGGACAGACAGGTCAGGGGTTCTACAAGACTCACCGTCCGTCTACAGGGGACAGGGACAGACAGGTCAGGGGTTCTACAAGACTCACCGTCCGTCTACCAGGGGACAGGAACAGACAGGTCAGGGGTTCTACAACACCCACCGTCCGCCTACCATGGGACAGGGACAGACAGGTCAGGGGTTCTACAAGACCCACCGTCCGTCTACCAGGGGACAGGGACAGACAGGTCAGGGGTTCTACAAGACCCACCGTCCGTCTACCAGGGGACAGGGACAGACAGGTCAGGGGTTCTACAAGACTCACCGTCCGCCTACCAGGGGACAGGGACAGACAGGTCAGGGGTTCTACAAGACCCACCGTCCGTCTACCAGGGGACAGGGACAGACAGGTGAGGGGTTCTACAAGACCCACCGTCCGTCTACCAGGGGACAGGAACAGACAGGTCAGGGGTTCTACAAGACTCACCGTCCGTCTACCAGGGGACAGGGACAGACAGGTCAGGGGTTCTACAAGACCCACCGTCCGTCTACCAGGGGACAGGGACAGACAGGTAATGGGTTCTACAAGACCCACCGTCCGCCTACCAGGGGACAGGGACAGACAGGTCAGGGGTTCTACAAGACCCACCGTCCGTCTACCAGGGGACAGGGACAGACAGGTCAGGGGTTCTACAAGACCCACCGTCCGTCTACCAGGGGACAGGGACAGACAGGTCAGGGGTTCTACAAGACCCACCGTCCGTCTACCAGGGGACAGGGACAGACAGGTCAGGGGTTCTACAAGACTCACCGTCCGTCTACCAGGGGACAGGGACAGACAGGTGAGGGGTTCTACAAGACCCACCGTCCGTCTACCAGGGGACAGGGACAGACAGGTCAGGGGTTCTACAAGACGCACCGTCCGTCTACCAGGGGACAGGGACAGACAGGTCAGGGGTTCTACAAGACCCACCGTCCGCTTACCAGGGGACAGGAACAGACAGGTCAGGGGTTCTACAAGACCCACCGTCCGTCTACCAGGGGACAGGGACAGACAGGTCAGGGGTTCTACAAGACCCACCGTCCGTCTACCAGGGGACAGGGACAGACAGGTCAGGGGTTCTACAAGACCCACCGTCCGTCTACCAGGGGACAGGGACAGACAGGTCAGGGGTTCTACAAGACCCACCGTCCGTCTACCAGGGGACAGGAACAGACAGGTCAGGGGTTCTACAAGACCCACCGTCCGTCTACCAGGGGACAGGGACAGACAGGTCAGGGGTTCTACAAGACCCACCGTCCGTCTACCAGGGGACAGGGACAGACAGGTCAGGGGTTCTACAAGACCCACCGTCCGTCTACCAGGGGACAGGGAGAGACAGGTCAGGGGTTCTACAAGACCCACCGTCCGTCTACCAGGGGACAGGGACAGACAGGTCAGGGGTTCTACAAGACCCACCGTCCGTCTACCAGGGGACAGGGACAGACAGGTCAGGGGTTCTACAAGACCCACCGTCCGTCTACCAGGGGACAGGGACAGACAGGTCAGGGGTTCTACAAGACCCACCGTCCGTCTACCAGGGGACAGGGACAGACATGTCAGGGGTTCTACAAGACCCACCGTCCGTCTACCAGGGGACAGGGACAGACAGGTCAGGGGTTCTACAAGACCCACCGTCCGTCTACCAGGGGACAGGGACAGACAGGTCAGGGGTGCCATAACTGGCACGTATGTCACGTGTCACGTGGTGATGTCATCGCAGCCAACCTCCCACACGGGTGAGTAAGCTATATCAGCCTCCCCCCCTCCCCCCTCCCCCCGTACCAGGATGAGCAAGGCTTTTCGGTCCTATCGCCCCCCCCCCCACCACCACACACTATCATCGCCCTCCCCCCCCCCTTTCACCCCACCTCACGACGCCCCCCCCCCCTCTAACTCCCTAGCCGTCAATTGCGTGAGTAAGATGGCCCAATGACGTGGCTGTGCCTGCTTCACACCAAGGCTGCCGCAGGGTGCAGAGTGAGACAGGAGACCCATCCTACGTGGAATCGTTTCCGGTTTAACAGACCTCGGGCAGCGCAGGCCGAACACGTGTGCGGGGGGCGGGGGGGGGGATTGGGGGGGGGGGTGCCTCAGAAGAAGAACGGGAAGATGATGGGTGGCGGTGGAGGGGGGTGAGGGGTGCTTCTGATGATGTCCGGGTGGTGATGGGTAGCGGCGGCGGGGGGGGGGGGGGTAGGTTGGCGGAGGAGTATTTTTGTTTAATGAGCCGACGTCTCCATCACTTCAGCAATGATAACACGGCTATCGCCCGTGGCGAGAAGCGCGGGCCCAGACCGGCGTTATCACCTTAGTCTGCCGCTTACTGTGGGTGAGAGGATGGGGCAGGGTGAGGGAATGGGGGGGGGGGGTGGCCCGCCACCCTCCACAGCGGTGGAGGCGGCACAAAAGACACGAGTGGGAGTGAGACGCAGTGTGTGTAGTGTGGGGGAAGGCGGCGGGGGTCAAGAAGAGAGTGTAGTGAGAGTGGGAGGCAGAGTGGGTCATCTGGGGTGTCTCTCCCCGAGCCACTGGTGAAATTGGGCGTTGTCAAAATGATGCGCAAAAATGCGACAGAGGCTTCAGGGAATTAAACACAGGGAGACACAGGGAGAGGGTATCGTAGCCACAGAGTTATCTTTTGGCTCTTGGAATCCGACTCATCTCACGACATTCCCGGCAAGCACGCCCCCTACCCCGGTCATATGTCCCCCATCAGACGCCCCCCCCCCCCACCACACCCCGGTCATATGTCCCCCTTTCCCCATCAGTCTCCCCACCCCCCGGCATCAGACGCCCCCCCCCCCGCCCATCAGTCCGCGGGGGCGGGATTCTGTTCAAGAGAAACCCCGAGAGGGCAAAGAGGTCTCCCGCGCGATGGGCGGTGAGGGGGGGGGGAGGCGTTAGGGGTGAAGGGGTGATCCAAGCAGACAACCCACGCAACGATGGCCGCAACTCGGGCAGAAGTAAGGGGACAGGCGGCGATGAGCAGGGTGGGTGGGGGTGGGGGTGGGGTGTAGGGGAGGGGTATGGGGTGTGGAGCGGAGGGGGGTGGAGGTGACGGTGGAAGTGGCAGCGTTCCCCGTGGGATGAGGATGAGCCACGGGAGGGGGAGGGATACGGAAGGTGGACAGGGATGTAGAATGGCAGGGGGGAGGGGGACGGGAATGAAGGAGGGGAGAGAGAGAGGGGGGGGGGGGCTTCACAGGCCGGAGGGAGTAGGGGAGGGCAGGGGCGGGGCGAGGAGTCCCGTACAGACAGGAGGCTTGCTGACGACGTGTAGGCGGCGAGTGTAGAGACTAGCATCACCGATAAGACGGTGCACCAAGGACGACTTGCCCCCCCCCCCCCTTCCAGACCCGTCCACTCCCTCCACCCCCTGCGGCCGGCTCACGGGCAGGCAGGAGCCAGCGGTCCGCACAATGGACGGCCCGGCGGGCGGGGCTGGCACCCCGGTACGGCCGCCCCCAGGCCTCAACAACCCCTAAAACCAGTCTCACGGGCCCAGAAATCAATAACGACAAGGGGAAGAGCTACTAGGGTCCCTTGTCGCCCGCCGCCGCCGCAGCAGCAGCGGCAGCAACAGCAGCAGCAGCGGCAGCAGCAGCAGCAGCAGCAGCAGCAGCAGCAGCAGCAGCAGCACTGTCAGCCAGTGGTATCACTGGTAGGCTGTGGTATCACTGGTAAGTTGTGGTATCACTGGTAGGCTGTGGTATCGCTGGTAGACTGTGGTACCACTGATATGCTGCAGTATCACAGAACATTCTGCAGTATCACTGATATGCTGCAGTATCACTGATATGCTGCAGTATCACTGATATGCTGCAGTATCGCTTATGATGCAGTATCACTGATATGCTGCAGTATCACTGATATGCTGCAGTATCATTGATATACTGCACCATCAGATATGCCGCAGTGTCACCGATATGCTGCAGTTTCAGTGATATGCTGCAGTATCGCTTATGATGCAGTATCACTGATATGCTGCAGTATCACTGATATGCTGCAGTATCATTGATATACTGCACCATCAGATATGCCGCAGTGTCACCGATATGCTGCAGTTTCAGTGATATGCTGCAGTATCGCTGGTAGCCAGCAGTATACCGCTGCATTACTGCTATTGTTTGGTATTAGTACTCAAAAGAATGTTGATGGATGGGATGATGATGGAGAGGCCGTATGGTAGACGACGTATCTGCCATGGTTTGGCTACCACAGACCAAACAACCTTCCCATGCATGATAAACATACCCAAGATTGCCACACTGAGCGGGATGACGAATGGTTTGGTGTCCTATGCCACCTTCGTGCAAACATGGGCTACATAAACCGGGCAGATAAAGAACCCAGGCCCTAAGAGGTGCTAGCAGGGTACGGCCCCGCCAGACACCGCTGTGGCTCGAACCCCCAACCTGTTGGTCTGCTGGTACGGCCCCGCCAGACACCGGTGTGGCTCGAACCGCCAACCTGTTGCTCTACTGGTACGGCCCCACCAGACACCGGTGTGGCTCGAACCGCCAACCTGTTGGTCTACTGGTACGGCCTCACCAGACACCGGTGTGGCTCGAACCCCCAACCTGTTGGTCTACTGGTACGGCCCCGCCAGACACCGGTGTGGCTCGAACCCCTACCCTGTTGGTCTACTGGTACGGCCCCGCCAGACACCGGTGTGGCTCGAACCCCCAACCTGTTGGTCGACTGGTATGGCCCCACCAGACACAGGTGTGGCTCGAACCCCCAACCTGTTGGTCTACTGGTACGGCCCCGCCAGACACCGGTGTGGCTCGAACCCCCAACCTGTTGGTCTACTGGTACGGCCCCACCAGACACAGGTGTGGCTCGAACCCCCAACCTGTTGGTCTACTGGTACGGCCCCGCCAGACACCGGTGTGGCTCGAACCCCCAACCTGTTGGTCTACTGGTACGGCCCCGCCAGACACCGGTGTGGCTTGAACCAGCAACCTGTTGGTCTACTGGTACGGCCCCGCCAGACACCGGTGTGGCTCGAACCCCCAACCTGTTGGTCTACTGGTACGGCCCCGCCAGACACCGGTGTGGCTTGGACCAGCAACCTGTTGGTCTACTGGTACGGCCCCGCCAGACACCGGTGTGGCTTGAACCAGCAACCTGTTGGTCTACCAATACGGCCCCACCAGACACAGGTGTGGCTCGAACCAGCAACCTGTTGGTCTACTGGTACGGCCCCACCAGACACCGGTGTGGCTTGGACCAGCAACCTGTTGGTCTACTGGTACGGCCCCACCAGACACAGGTGTGGCTCGAACCACCAACCTGTTGGTCTACTGGTACGGCCCCACCAGACCCAGGTGTGGCTCGAACCCCCAACCTGTTGGTCTACTGGTACGGCCCCACCAGACACCGGTGTGGCTTGAACCAGCAACCTGTTGGTCTACCAATACGGCCCCACCAGACACAGGTGTGGCTTGAACCAGCAACCTGTTGGTCTACTGGTACGGCCCCACCAGACACCGGTGTGGCTTAAACCAGCAACCTGTTGGTCGACTGGTATGGCCCCGCCAGACACCGGTGTGGCTTGAACCAGCAACCTGTTGGTCTACCAATACGGCCCCACCAGACACAGGTGTGGCTTGGACCAGCAACCTGTTGGTCTACTGGTACGGCCCCACCAGACACCGGTGTGGCTTGAACCAGCAACCTGTTGGTCGACTGGTATGGCCCCGCCAGACACCGGTGTGGCTTGAACCAGCAACCTGTTGGTCTACCAATACGGCCCCACCAGACACAGGTGTGGCTTGGACCAGCAACCTGTTGGTCTACCAATACGGCCCCACCAGACACAGGTGTGGCTTGAACCAGCAACCTGTTGGTCTACCAATACGGCCCCACCAGACACAGGTGTGGCTTGGACCAGCAACCTGTTGGTCTACCAATACGGCCCCACCAGACCCAGGTGTGGCTCGAACCCCCAACCTGTTGGTCTACTGGTACGGCCCCACCAGACCCAGGTGTGGCTCGAACCACCAACCTGTTGGTCTACTGGTACGGCCCCACCAGACACGGGTGTGGCTTGGACCAGCAACCTGTTGGTCTACCAATACGGCCCCACCAGACCCAGGTGTGGCTCGAACCACCAACCTGTTGGTCTACTGGTACGGCCCCACCAGACACGGGTGTGGCTCGAACCAGCAACCTGTTGGTCTACCAATACGGCCCCACCAGACCCAGGTGTGGCTTGGACCAGCAACCTGTTGGTCTACTGGTACGGCCCCACCAGACACCGGTGTGGCTTGAACCAGCAACCTGTTGGTCTACTGGTACGGCCCCACCAGACACCGGTGTGGCTTGAACCAGCAACCTGTTGGTCGACTGGTATGGCCCCGCCAGACACCGGTGTGGCTTGAACCAGCAACCTGTTGGTCTACCAATACGGCCCCACCAGACACAGGTGTGGCTTGGACCAGCAACCTGTTGGTCTACCAATACGGCCCCACCAGACACAGGTGTGGCTTGGACCAGCAACCTGTTGGTCTACTGGTACGGCCCCACCAGACACCGGTGTGGCTTGAACCAGCAACCTGTTGGTCTACTGGTACGGCCCCACCAGACACCGGTGTGGCTTGAACCAGCAACCTGTTGGTCTACCAATACGGCCCCACCAGACACAGGTGTGGCTCGAACCAGCAACCTGTTGGTCTACTGGTACGGCCCCACCAGACACCGGTGTGGCTTGAACCACCAACCTGTTGGTCTACTGGTACGGCCCCACCAGACACCGGCGTGGCTCGAACCACCAACCTGTTGGTCTACTGGTACGGCCCCGCCAGACACCGGTGTGGCTTGAACCAGCAACCTGTTGGTCTACCAATACGGCCCCACCAGACACAGGTGTGGCTTGGACCAGCAACCTGTTGGTCTACCAATACGGCCCCGCCAGACACAGGTGTGGCTTGAACCAGCAACCTGTTGGTCTACCAATACGGCCCCACCAGACACCGGTGTGGCTTGGACCAGCAACCTGTTGGTCTACTGGTACGGCCCCACCAGACACAGGTGTGGCTTGGACCAGCAACCTGTTGGTTTACTGGTACGGCCCCACCAGACACAGGTGTGGCTCGAACCGCCAACCTGTTGGTCTACTGGTACGGCCCCACCAGACACCGGTGTGGCTTGGACCAGCAACCTGTTGGTCTACTGGTACGGCCCCGCCAGACACCGGTGTGGCTTGGACCACCAACCTGTTGGTCTACTGGTACGGCCCCACCAGACACAGGTGTGGCTCGAACCCCCAACCTGTTGGTCTACTGGTACGGCCCCACCAGACACAGGTGTGGCTCGAACCCCCAACCTGTTGGTCTACCAATACGGCCCCACCAGACACCGGTGTGGCTTGGACCAGCAACCTGTTGGTTTACTGGTACGGCCCCGCCAGACACCGCTGTGGCTCGAACCCCCAACCTGTTGGTCTACCAATACGGCCCCACCAGACACAGGTGTGGCTTGAATCAGCAACCTGTTGGTCTACCAATACGGCCCCGCCAGACACCGCTGTGGCTCGAACCCCCAACCTGTTGGTCTACCAATACGGCCCCACCAGACACCGGTGTGGCTTGGACCAGCAACCTGTTGGTCTACCAATACGGCCCCACCAGACACAGGTGTGGCTCGAACCCCCAACCTGTTGGTCTACTGGTACGGCCCCACCAGACACCGGTGTGGCTTGGACCAGCAAGCTGTTGGTCTACTGGTACGGCCCCACCAGACACAGGTGTGGCTCGAACCACCAACCTGTTGGTCTACTGGTACGGCCCCGCCAGACACCGGTGTGGCTTGAACCAGCAACCTGTTGGTCTACTGGTACGGCCCCGCCAGACACAGGTGTGGCTTGAACCAGCAACCTGTTGGTCTACCAATACGGCCCCACCAGACACCGGTGTGGCTTGGACCAGCAACCTGTTGGTCTACCAATACGGCCCCGCCAGACACCGGTGTGGCTTGGACCACCAACCTGTTGGTCTACTGGTACGGCCCCACCAGACACAGGTGTGGCTCGAACCCCCAACCTGTTGGTCTACTGGTACGGCCCCACCAGACACAGGTGTGGCTCGAACCCCCAACCTGTTGGTCTACCAATACGGCCCCACCAGACACCGGTGTGGCTTGGACCAGCAACCTGTTGGTTTACTGGTACGGCCCCGCCAGACACCGCTGTGGCTCGAACCCCCAACCTGTTGGTCTACCAATACGGCCCCACCAGACACCGGTGTGGCTTGGACCAGCAACCTGTTGGTCTACTGGTACGGCCCCACCAGACACAGGTGTGGCTTGGACCAGCAACCTGTTGGTCTACTGGTACGGCCCCACCAGACCCAGGTGTGGCTCGAACCCCCAACCTGTTGGTCGACTGGTACGGCCCCGCCAGACACCGGTGTGGCTTGGACCAGCAACCTGTTGGTCTACTGGTACGGCCCCGCCAGACACAGGTGTGGCTTGAACCAGCAACCTGTCGGTCTACCAATACGGCCCCACCAGACACCGGTGTGGCTTGGACCAGCAACCTGTTGGTCTACCAATACGGCCCCGCCAGACACCGGTGTGGCTTGGACCAGCAACCTGTTGGTCTACTGGTACGGCCCCACCAGACACAGGTGTGGCTCGAACCCCCAACCTGTTGGTCTACTGGTACGGCCCCACCAGACACAGGTGTGGCTCGAACCCCCAACCTGTTGGTCTACCAATACGGCCCCACCAGACACCGGTGTGGCTTGGACCAGCAACCTGTTGGTTTACTGGTACGGCCCCGCCAGACACCGCTGTGGTTCGAACCCCCAACCTGTTGGTCTACCAATACGGCCCCACCAGACACCGGTGTGGCTTGGACCAGCAACCTGTTGGTCTACTGGTACGGCCCCACCAGACACAGGTGTGGCTTGGACCAGCAACCTGTTGGTCTACTGGTACGGCCCCACCAGACCCAGGTGTGGCTCGAACCCCCAACCTGTTGGTCGACTGGTACGGCCCCGCCAGACACCGGTGTGGCTTGGACCAGCAACCTGTTGGTCTACCAATACGGCCCCACCAGATACCGGTGTGGCTCGAACCAGCAACCTGTTGGTCTACTGGTACGGCCCCGCCGGCCACCGGTGTGGCTCGAACCCCCAACCTGTTGGTCTACTGGTACGGCCCCACCAGACACAGGTGTGGCTTGAACCAGCAACCTGTTGGTCTACCAATACGGCCCCGCCAGACACCGGTGTGGCTTGAACCAGCAACCTGTTGGTCTACCAATACGGCCCCACCGGACACGGGTTTGGCTCGAACCAGCAACCTGTTGGTCTACCAATACGGCCCCACCAGACACAGGTGTGGCTTGAATCAGCGCCCTGTTGATCTACTGGTACGGCCCCATTAAACGGCCTACATTAAACGCCCGCTACATTAAACGTCAGCAACATTAAACGTCCGCTACATTAAACGTCCGCTACATTAAACGTCCGCTACATTAAACGTCAGTTACATTAAACGTCAGCTACATTAAACGTCCGCTACATTAAACGTCCGCTACATTAAACGTCCGCTACATTAAACGTCCTCCACATTAAACGTCAGCTACATTAAACGTCCGCTACATTAAACGTCAGAAACATTAAACGTCCGCTACATTAAACGTCCGCTACATTAAACGTCCGCTACATTAAAGGTCCGCTACATTAAACGCCCGCTACATTAAACGTCAGCTACATTAAACGTCCGCTACATTAAACGTCAGCTACATTAAACGTCCGCTACATTAAACGTCAGAAACATTAAACGTCCGCTACATTAAACGTCCGCTACATTAAACGTCCGCTACATTAAACGCCCGCTACATTAAACGTCAGCTACATTAAACGCCCGCTACATTAAACGTCAGCAACATTAAACGTCCGCTACATTAAACGTCCGCTACATTAAACGTCAGTTACATTAAACGTCAGCTACATTAAACGTCAGCTACATTAAACGTCCGCTACATTAAACGTCCGCTACATTAAACGTCAGCTACATTAAACGCCCGCTACATTAAACGTCAGCAACATTAAACGTCCGCTACATTAAACGTCCGCTACATTAAACGTCCGCTACATTAAACGTCAGCAACATTAAACGTCCGTAACATTAAACGTCAGCTACATTAAACGTCCGCTACATTAAACGTCAGAAACATTAAACGTCCGCTACATTAAACGTCCGCTACATTAAACGTCCGCTACATTATACGTCCGCTACATTAAACGTCCGCTACATTAAACGCCCGCTACATTAAACGTCCGCTACATTAAACGTCCGCTACATTAAACGTCAGCAACATTAAACGTCCGCTACATTAAACGTCCGCTACATTAAACGTCCGCAACATTAAACGTCCGCTACATTAAACGTCCTCCACATTAAACGTCAGCTACATTAAACGTCCGCTACATTAAACGTCAGAAACATTAAACGTCCGCTACATTAAACGTCAGAAACATTAAACGTCAGTTACATTAAACGTCAGCTACATTAAACGTCCGCTACATTAAACGTCCTCCACATAAAACGTCAGCTACATTAAACGTCCGCTACATTAAACGTCAGAAACATTAAACGTCCGCTACATTAAACGTCCGCTACATTAAACGTCCGCTACATTAAACGTCCGTAACATTAAACGTCAGCTACATTAAACGTCCGCTACATTAAACGTCAGCTACATTAAACGTCCGCTACATTAAACGTCAGCTACATTAAACGTCCGCTACATTAAACGTCCGCTACATTAAACGTCCGCAACATTAAACGTCAGCTACATTAAACGTCCGCTACATTAAACGTCAGCTACATTAAACGTCCGTAACATTAAACGTCAGCTACATTAAACGTCCGCTACATTAAACGTCAGCTACATTAAACGTCCGCTACATTAAACGTCAGCTACATTAAACGTCAGCTACATTAAACGTCCGCTACATTAAACGTCAGCTACATTAAACGTCCGTAACATTAAACGTCAGCTACATTAAACGTCCGCTACATTAAACGTCAGCTACATTAAACGTCCGCTACATTAAACGTCCGCAACATTAAACGTCCGCTACATTAAACGTCAGCTACATTAAACGTCAGCTACATTAAACGTCCGTAACATTAAACGTCCGCTACATTAAACGTCAGCTACATTAAACGTCCGTAACATTAAACGCCCGCTACATTAAACGTCCGCTACATTAAACGTCCGCTACATTAAACGTCAGCTACATTAAACGTCCGCTACATTAAACGTCAGCTACATTAAACGTCCGCTACATTAAACGTCCGCAACATTAAACGTCAGCTACATTAAACGTCCGTAACATTAAACGTCAGCTACATTAAACGTCCGCTACATTAAACGTCCGCTACATTAAACGTCAGCTACATTAAACGTCCGCTACATTAAACGTCAGCTACATTAAACGTCAGCTACATTAAACGTCAGCTACATTAAACGTCAGCTACATTAAACGTCCGCTACATTAAACGTCCGCAACATTAAACGTCAGCTACATTAAACGTCAGCTACATTAAACGTCCGCTACATTAAACGTCAGCTACATTAAACGTCCGCTACATTAAACGTCCGCAACATTAAACGTCAGCTACATTAAACGTCAGCTACATTAAACGTCCGCTACATTAAACGTCCGCTACATTAAACGTCAGCTACATTAAACGTCCGCTACATTAAACGTCCGCTACATTAAACGTCCGCTACATTAAACGTCAGCTACATTAAACGTCCGTAACATTAAACGTCAGCTACATTAAACGTCCGCTACATTAAACGTCCGCTACATTAAACGTCAGCTACATTAAACGTCCGCTACATTAAACGTCAGCTACATTAAACGTCCGCTACATTAAACGTCCGCAACATTAAACGTCAGCTACATTAAACGTCCGTAACATTAAACGTCAGCTACATTAAACGTCCGCTACATTAAACGTCCGCTACATTAAACGTCAGCTACATTAAACGTCCGCTACATTAAACGTCCGCTACATTAAACGTCCGCTACATTAAACGTCCGCTACATTAAACGTCCGCTACATTAAACGTCCGCTACATTAAACGTCCGCTACATTAAACGTCAGCTACATTAAACGTCAGCTACATTAAACGTCCGCTACATTAAACGTCCGCTACATTAAACGTCAGCTACATTAAACGTCCGCTACATTAAACGTCCGCTACATTAAACGTCCGCAACATTAAACGTCAGCTACATTAAACGTCAGCTACATTAAACGTCCGCTACATTAAACGTCCGCTACATTAAACGTCAGCTACATTAAACGTCCGCTACATTAAACGTCCGCTACATTAAACGTCCGCTACATTAAACGTCAGCTACATTAAACGTCCGTAACATTAAACGTCAGCTACATTAAACGTCCGCTACATTAAACGTCAGCTACATTAAACGTCCGCTACATTAAACGTCAGCTACATTAAACGTCCGCTACATTAAACGTCCGCAACATTAAACGTCAGCTACATTAAACGTCCGTAACATTAAACGTCAGCTACATTAAACGTCCGCTACATTAAACGTCCGCTACATTAAACGTCAGCTACATTAAACGTCCGCTACATTAAACGTCCGCTACATTAAACGTCCGCTACATTAAACGTCCGCAACATTAAACGTCAGCTACATTAAACGTCAGCTACATTAAACGTCCGCTACATTAAACGTCCGCTACATTAAACGTCAGCTACATTAAACGTCCGCTACATTAAACGTCCGCTACATTAAACGCCCGCTACATTAAACGTCCGCTACATTAAACGTCCGCTACATTAAACGTCAGCTACCTTAAATGTCCCCTACATTAAACGTCCGCTACATTAAACGTCAGCAACATTAAACGTCCGCTACATTAAACGTCAGCAACATTAAACGTCCGCTACATTAAACGTCCGCTACATTAAACGTCCGCTACATTAAACGTCCGTTACATTAAACGTCCGCTACATTAAACGTCCGTTACATTAAATGTCCGCTACATTAAACGTCCCCTACATTAAACGTCCGCTACATTAAACGTCCGCTACATTAAATGTCCGCTACATTAAACGTCCGCTACATTAAACGTCAGCTACATTAAACGTCAGCTACATTAAAGGTCCGCTACATTAAATGTCCGCTACATTAAACGTCAGCTACATTAAACGTCCGTTACATTAAATGTCGGCTACATTAAACGTCCGCTACATTAAACGTCCGTTACATTAAATGTCCGCTACATTAAACGTCCGCTACATTAAACGTCAGCTACATTAAAGGTCCGCTACATTAAATGTCCGCTACATTAAACGTCCGCTACATTAAACGTCCGCTACATTAAATGTCCGCTACATTAAACGTCCGCTAAATTAAAGGTCCGCTACATTAAATGTCCGCTACATTAAACGTCAGCTACATTAAACGTCCGTTACATTAAACGTCCGCTACATTAAACGTCCGTTACATTAAACGTCCGCTACATTAAACGTCCGTTACATTAAATGTCCGCTACATTAAACGTCCCCTACATTAAACGTCCGCTACATTAAACGTTTGCAACATTAAACGTCCGCTACATTAAACGTCCGCTACATTAAACGTCCGCTACATTAAACGTCCGTTACATTAAACGTCCGCTACATTAAACGTCCGTTACATTAAATGTCCGCTACATTAAACGTCCCCTACATTAAACGTCCGCTACATTAAATGTCCGCTACATTAAACGTCCGCTACATTAAACGTCAGCTACATTAAACGTCAGCTACATTAAAGGTCCGCTACATTAAATGTCCGCTACATTAAACGTCAGCTACATTAAACGTCCGTTACATTAAATGTCCGCTACATTAAACGTCCGCTACATTAAACGTCCGCTACATTAAACGTCCGTTACATTAAATGTCCGCTACATTAAACGTCCGCTACATTAAACGTCAGCTACATTAAACGCCCGCTACATTAAACGTCCGCTACATTAAACGTCAGCTACATTAAACGTCCGCTACATTAAACGTCAGCTACATTAAACGTCCGCTACATTAAACGTCCGCTACATTAAACGTCAGCTACATTAAACGTCCGCTACATTAAATGCCCGCTACATTAAACGCGCGCTACATTAAACGTCCGCTACATTAAACGTCCGCTAAATTAAACGTCTGCTACATTAAACGTCCGCTACATTAAACGTCCGCTACATTAAACTTCCGTTACATTAAATGTCCGCTACATTAAACGTCCCCTACATTAAACGTCCGCTACATTAAACGCCCGCTACATTAAACGTCAGCAACATTAAACGTCCGCTACATTAAACGTCAGCAACATTAAACGCCCGCTACATTAAACGTCCGCTACATTAAACGTCCGCTACATTAAACGTCCGTTACATTAAACGTCCGCTACATTAAACGTCCGTTACATTAAATGTCCGCTACATTAAACGTCCCCTACATTAAACGTCCGCTACATTAAACGTCCGCTACATTAAATGTCCGCTACATTAAACGTCCGCTACATTAAACGTCAGCTACATTAAACGTCAGCTACATTAAAGGTCCGCTACATTAAACGTCCGCTACATTAAACGTCAGCTACATTAAACGTCCGTTACATTAAATGTCCGCTACATTAAACGTCCGCTACATTAAACGTCCGTTACATTAAATGTCCGCTACATTAAACGTCCGCTACATTAAACGTCAGCTACATTAAACGTCCGCTACATTAAATGTCCGCTACATTAAACGTCAGCTACATTAAACGTCCGCTACATTAAACGTCAGCTACATTAAACGTCCGCTACATTAAACGTCCGCTACATTAAATGCCCGCTACATTAAACGCCCGCTACATTAAACGCCCGCTACATTAAACGTCCGCTACATTAAACGTCCGTTACATTAAACGTCCGCTACATTAAACGTCCGTTACATTAAATGTCCGCTACATTAAACGTCCCCTACATTAAACGTCCGCTACATTAAACGTCCGCTACATTAAACGTCCGCTACATTAAACGTCCGCTACATTAAACGTCAGCTACATTAAACGTCAGCTACATTAAAGGTCCGCTACATTAAATGTCCGCTACATTAAACGTCAGCTACATTAAACGTCCGTTACATTAAATGTCCGCTACATTAAACGTCCGCTACATTAAACGTCCGTTACATTAAATGTCCGCTACATTAAACGTCCGCTACATTAAACGTCAGCTACATTAAACGCCCGCTACATTAAACGTCCGCTACATTAAACGTCAGCTACATTAAACGTCCGCTACATTAAACGTCAGCTACATTAAACGTCCGCTACATTAAACGTCCGCTACATTAAACGTCAGCTACATTAAACGTCCGCTACATTAAATGCCCGCTACATTAAACGCCCGCTACATTAAACGCCCGCTACATTAAACGTCCGCTAAATTAAACGTCTGCTACATTAAACGTCCGTTACATTAAACGTCCGCTACATTAAACGTCCGTTACATTAAATGTCCGCTACATTAAACGTCCCCTACATTAAACGTCCGCCACATTAAACGCCCGCTACATTAAACGTCAGCAACATTAAACGTCCGCTACATTAAACGTCAGCAACATTAAACGCCCGCTACATTAAACGTCCGCTACATTAAACGTCCGCTACATTAAACGTCCGTTACATTAAACGTCCGCTACATTAAACGTCCGTTACATTAAATGTCCGCTACATTAAACGTCCCCTACATTAAACGTCCGCTACATTAAACGTCCGCTACATTAAATGTCCGCTACATTAAACGTCCGCTACATTAAACGTCAGCTACATTAAACGTCAGCTACATTAAAGGTCCGCTACATTAAACGTCCGCTACATTAAACGTCAGCTACATTAAACGTCCGTTACATTAAATGTCCGCTACATTAAACGTCCGCTACATTAAACGTCCGTTACATTAAATGTCCGCTACATTAAACGTCCGCTACATTAAACGTCAGCTACATTAAAGGTCCGCTACATTAAATGTCCGCTACATTAAACGTCAGCTACATTAAACGTCCGCTACATTAAACGTCAGCTACATTAAACGTCCGCTACATTAAACGTCCGCTACATTAAATGCCCGCTACATTAAACGCCCGCTACATTAAACGCCCGCTACATTAAACGTCCGCTACATTAAACGTCCGTTACATTAAACGTCCGCTACATTAAACGTCCGTTACATTAAATGTCCGCTACATTAAACGTCCCCTACATTAAACGTCCGCTACATTAAACGTCCGCTACATTAAACGTCCGCTACATTAAACGTCCGCTACATTAAACGTCAGCAACATTAAACGCCCGCTACATTAAACGCCCGCTACATTAAACGTCAGCAACATTAAACGTCCGTAACATTAAACGTCCGCTACATTAAACGCCCGCTACATTAAACGTCAGCTACCTTAAACGTCCGCTACATTAAGCGTCCGCTACATTAAACGTCCGCTACATTAAACGTCAGCAACATTAAACGTCCGCTACATTAAACGTCCGCAACATTAAACGCCCGCTACATTAAACGTCAGCAACATTAAACGTCCGCTACATTAAACGTCCGCTACATTAAACGTCCGCTACATTAAACGTCCGCTACATTAAACGTCCGCTACATTAAACGTCCGCTACATTAAACGTCCGCTACATTAAACGTCCGCTACATTAAACGTCCGCTACATTAAACGTCAGCAACATTAAACGTCCGCTACATTAAACGTCCGCAACATTAAACGCCCGCTACATTAAACGTCAGCAACATTAAACGTCCGCTACATTAAACGCCCGCTACATTAAACGTCGGCAACATTAAACGTCCGCAACATTAAACGCCCGCTACATTAAACGTCAGCAACATTAAACGTCCGCTACATTAAACGTCGGCAACATTAAACGTCCGCTACATTAAACGCCCGCTACATTAAACGTCAGCAACATTAAACGTCCGCTACATTAAACGTCCGCTACATTAAACGCCCGCTACATTAAACGTCCGCTACATTAAACGTCCGCTACATTAAACGTCCGCTACATTAAACGCCCGCTACATTAAACGTCGGCAACATTAAACGTCCGCTACATTAAACGCCCGCTACATTAAACGTCAGCAACATTAAACGTCCGCTACATTAAACGTCAGCAACATTAAACGCCCGCTACATTAAACGCCCGCTACATTAAACGTCAGCAACATTAAACGTCCGTAACATTAAACGTCCGCTACATTAAACGCCCGCTACATTAAACGTCAGCAACATTAAACGTCCGCAACATTAAACGCCCGCTACATTAAACGTCAGCAACATTAAACGTCCGCTACATTAAACGTCCGCTACATTAAACGCCCGCTACATTAAACGTCGGCAACATTAAACGTCCGCTACATTAAACGCCCGCTACATTAAACGTCAGCAACATTAAACGTCCGCTACATTAAACGTCAGCAACATTAAACGCCCGCTACATTAAACGCCCGCTACATTAAACGTCAGCAACATTAAACGTCCGTAACATTAAACGTCCGCTACATTAAACGCCCGCTACATTAAACGTCAGCAACATTAAACGTCCGCTACATTAAACGCCCGCTACATTAAACGTCAGCAACATTAAACGTCCGCTACATTAAACGTCCGCTACATTAAACGCCCGCTACATTAAACGTCAGCAACATTAAACGTCCGCTACATTAAACGCCCGCTACATTAAACGTCAGCAACATTAAACGCCCGCTACATTAAACGTCAGCAACATTAAACGTCCGCAACATTAAACGCCCGCTACATTAAACGTCAGCAACATTAAACGTCCGCTACATTAAACGTCCGCTACATTAAACGCCCGCTACATTAAACGTCCTCCACATTAAACGCCCGCTACATTAAACGTCCGCTACATTAAACGTCAGCAACATTAAACGTCCGCAACATTAAACGCCCGCTACATTAAACGTCAGCAACATTAAACGTCCGCAACATTAAACGTCAGCTACATTAAACGTCAGCTACATTGAACGTCAGCTACATTAAACGTCCTCTACATTAAACGTCAGCAACATTAAACGTCCGCAACATTAAACGCCCGCTACATTAAACGTCAGCTACATTGAACGTCAGCTACATTAAACGTCAGCTACATTAAAGGTCCGCTACATTAAACGTCAGCTACATTAAACGTCAGCTACATTGAACGTCAGCTACATTAAAGGTCCGCTACATTAAACGTCAGCTACATTGAACGTCAGCTACATTGAACGTCAGCTACATCAAAGGTCCGCTACATTAAACGTCCGCTACATTAAATGTCAGCTACATTAAAGGTCCGCTACATTAAACGTCAGCTACATTAAACGTCCGCAACATTAAAGGTCCGCTACATTAAAGGTCCGCTACATTAAACGTCCGCTACATTAAACGCCCGCTACATTGAACGTCAGCTACATTAAAGGTCAGCAACATTAAACGTCAGCTACATTAAACGTCCGCAACATTAAACGTCAGCTACATTAAACGCCCGCTACATTAAACGTCAGCTACATTAAACGTCCGCAACATTAAACGTCAGCTACATTAAACGTCCGCAACATTAAACGTCAGCTACATTAAACGTCCGCAACATTAAACGTCAACTACATTAAACGTCCGCAACATTAAACGTCAGCTACATTAAACGTCCGCAACATTAAACGTCCGCTACATTAAACGCCCGCTACATTAAACGCCCGCAACATCCGGTACCGAAACATTGAGTGTTTGTGACGCATAATCAGAATGGAAGCTAACAGCTAACAGCTAACAGCGTCCATTGCTCGCCTGCCATCTGACCGTGCCTGCATGTGAGACATTCGGCACTTATGTTTATGGCAACAATGTGGAGACCTGCTAATGGACAGCCCTGCCCCGAGAGGGAGCCACTGTTGTGACGGCAAATGGAGCGATGTCGACCGGGTGGGCAGTGGGAGAGAGGGGGGGGGGGGCAGGGGCAGGTGGTCTATGGGTGGGCAGTGGTAGGGGGGGGTGGGGGGGGGGGGGCAGGGGCAGGGTGGTCTATGGGTGGGCAGTGGTCTATGGGTGGGCAGTGGGAGGTGGGGGCAGGGGGCAGGGAAGTCTATGTATGCCGGGGACGTGGGGCACGGGTGGGGGGGGGGGCAAGGTGGTCTATGTATGCCGGACGAGGACGTAGGGTACGGATGGACAGTGTAGGTGGGGGGGGGGTGAATCTGTAGATGCCCGCTGACCTCCACCCCCCCCCCCCTCCCGCGTTAGACACCAAACAACAGGACTGGTACAAGAATTATGTATCAAACAGGCGGAAGACTTGTCAGGATTCCTTCATAAAGCGCAATGCTACCGTGTTCCCAACAAACTCTCGGTCTAGACCCCCTTCCCCCTGCCCTCCCCCCCCCCCCACTCCGCCCCCTTGCTCTCCTCTTCGCCCAGCGCACTCTCCAGCACCCACCCACCCATCCACCCCCGACAATGAAGGCCCTGGACAACCAGAACCGTGGGGGACGACGGACGGGAGAGGGGGGGGGAGGACGACGGACGGGAGAGGGGGGGGAGGGCGCCGGGGGGTGCAGGGGGGTGCAGGGCGTGCACTAAAAGCCAACCCAGTCCATCGTTAGGGCTCCTGACCTTTCTGGAGCCCGCCATTTTGCCCTCATTAGACCCCGGGACCCGGCGTCCGTGCACTTTGCCGCCAGACCGCGGGACAAATATGGAAGTGGTTCCAGAGGCAGACGACAACGGATTGGACGGGTTACAGTTCTCCCGCCACGCTGACCAGCGGCGGCACGGCACGGCACGGCGCGGCCGAAAACCCGACTACCGCGCGGCTATATATGGGCGGCGTGTCTGCGGCATGGACAGCTCCTGTAGCCAGGGATACTTTAGCCTCTGGTGGGGATAGAACAGCCCCTCTGGCAGGGATAGAACAGCCCCTCTGGCAGGGATAGAACAGCCCCTCTGGCAGGGATAGAACAGCCCCTCTGGCAGGGATAGAACAGCCCCTCTGGCAGGGAACAGCCCCTCTGGCAGGGATAGAACAGCCCCTCTGGTAGGGATAGAACAGCCCTCTGCCAGGGATAGAACAGCCCCTCTGGCAGGGATAGAACAGCCCCTCTGGCAGGGATAGGACAGCCCCTCTGGTATGCATAGAACAGCCCCTCTGGTAGGGATAGAACAGCCCCTCTGGTGAGGATAGAACAGCCCCTCTGGTAGGGATAGAACAGCCCCTCTGGTAGGGATAGAACAGCCCCTCTGGTGAGGATAGAACAGCCCCTCTGGTAGGGATAGAACAGTCCCTCTGGTAGGGATAGAACAGCCCCTCTGGCAGGGATAGAACAGCCCCTCTGGTAGGCATAGAACAGCCCCTCTGGCAGGGATAGGACAGCCCCTCTGGCAGGGATAGAACAGCCCCTCTGGTAGGGATAGAACAGGCCCCTCTGGTAGGGATAGAACAGCCCCTCTGGTGGGATAGAACAGCCCCTCTGGCAGGGATAGAACAGCCCCTCTGGTAGGGATAGAACAGCCCCTCTGGTAGGGATAGAACAGCCCCTCTGGTAGGGATAGAACAGCCCCTCTGGTGGGGATAGAACAGCCCCTCTGGTGGGGATAGAACAGTCCCTCTGGTAGGGATAGAACAGCCCCTCTGGCAGGATAGAACAGCCCCTCTGGCAGGGATAGGACAGCCCCTCTGGCAGGGATAGAACAGCCCTCTGGTAGGGATAGAACAGCCCCTCTGGTAGGGATAGAACAGCCCCTCTGGCAGGGATAGAACAGCCCCTCTGGTAGGGATAGAACAGCCCCTCTGGTAGGGATAGAACAGCCCCTCTGGCAGGGATAGAACAGTCCCTCTGGTAGGGATAGAACAGCCCCTCTGGTAGGGATAGAACAGCCCCTCTGGTAGGGATAGAACAGCCCCTCTGGTAGGGATAGAACAGCTCCTCTGGTA
>OZ025261.1:37561438-37592344 GCA_964019135.1 Arenicola marina
CCTCCACCCCCACCCCCACCCCTACCCCCACCCCTACCCCCCACCCACCTCAATCCCCCCGATCGGGTCTCCCCGGCTGCACCCTACCACCCCTCTGTCCGGCCTTCAAGTTACACCATACATTACGCCACCCCCTCGGCCATCCTGCACCCTCGTGCAGCCCCCCCCCCTCCCTTCCACCCTCCCGCTTGCCACCCTTATGCAGCGGCCGACCTTCAAGTTACGCCATACATTGCCCCATTTCCATAACTGCTCCACATTGACAACCACTACATACCACCCTGCCGCCTCGCCTTGACGACCGCCCCCCCGCCCCACCCCTCACCCTCACACCCACTACATACCACATTCCGTCTCGCCCCGAGAACCGCCAGCCCACCCCACCCCACCCCACCCCTCACGCTGACAACTCCCACCCCTACCATCCTACCCTGAGACCCCCATCCAACCCATGAGAACCTCCTCTCCAGCCCCTTCCCCCCCTCCCCCCCACACACACACTCAGCCCCTCGTGAATAGGGGCAGATGTCTAGGGTTCCAGGGAGTGTGCCACAGGAAGGCAACAGTTGTTAGCTTGGACGCAATATGTCCACCACACATCGAGTTAGGAGTTCGATTCCCCAATCGGGAAGGCATAAACGCTAATCCCAATACCAGTTGTACCAATGTACCAGTTCATCACGTTATAACCAACAGCGATCACTATATCGCTCATGATCGACAACTCCTAAAACCGGTTTGATCTCCTCGTGATGGTGTTACCACACTGCCCCATTACTGCAAGGCCCTAGCGATTCTAAAGTGATACAGGATAGAAGGACGGGGGTAACCAGCCAATGTCTCTGCCTCCCAGTCCCCGGCGGGACGGCTGTCTCTCACAGTGATTTCCAACACTATTGTTAACACGGAGCCTTGACTTGTAAGACGGCTGCCTTGCCCTCCCATGTGCACCGTACGGGGCAAGGGGGTGGCGGATGTTTGCGAGGGGGTTGTTAGAGAGGGGGTCTATCTTGTGCTTAATATAGCCTGTAAGGGAGGGTTTGGGTGGTGGGGGGTGGTCCGGCCTGGAACCGAATCGGGGTAACTCGGAGGGACGGCCCTGAAGAAGCCACCCACCCCCCCTCGACCCCCCCCCCCCACCCCGCAAGATAGATGTTGACGGGACGACAGCCGCAGCAGCGCGCCGTGGGGCCTCCCCCTGCCCCCTCCCCCCTCCCCCGGGGGCTCATGGCAACCACGTGAGCGATACATCAATTACGTCATATGCCGTTGTTAAGGGGAATCCCCTGGGACCGTCTGGAGTCCTAACAATCATCGTCCGGTTCCGGTGATCCATTACTCGTCCCGGCCGCCCGGCTACCCTCACCCAGAGATCTCTGTGTAAGGACAACAGGGGTGGGGGGGGGGGGGGTGGGGGTGGCACTCACATATATGGCTCCATCTATTTTAGGATATTGGTATCCAAGGACAATGAAGGAACTCACCGGCAGTTACAGTCTGTGCGAGCGTACACTGACTGAAATAGCGCGTGTACCTCCAGAGCCATACATGGCTGGAGACGCGTACACTGACTGAAATAGCGCGTGTACCTCCAGAGCCATACATGGCTGGAGACGCGTACACTGACTGAAATAGCGCGTGTACCTCTAGAGCCATACATGACTGGAGTGGCGTACACTGACTGAAATAGCGCGTGTACCTCCAGAGCCATACAGGGCTGGAGACGCGTACACTGACTGAAATAGCGCGTGTACCTCCAGAGCCATACGTGGCTGGAGACGCGTACACTGACTGAAATAGCGCGTGTACCTCTAGAGCCATACATGACTGGAGACGCGTACACTGACTGAAATAGCGCGTGTACCTCTAGAGCCATACATGGCCAGAGACAATGGCGGCGTGAGGCCTATGGCACGCCGTCTGTATCACAAGTTGTTTGTCTTAATCCTAGCTGTCACTCCAAAGAGAATCACCCCCTGTATTCTCTCATTACCCGTAGCCCTGTCTTACTCGTTGCTATCACTCCATGGTGGAACCAGCCCCTGTATTCTCTCATTACCCGTAGCCTTGTCTTACTCGTAGCTGTCACTCCAAAGAGAATCACCCCCTGTATTCTCTCATTGCCCGTAGCCTTGTCTTACTCGTAGCTGTCACTCCATGGTGGAACCAGCCCCTGTATTCTCTCATTGCCCGTAGCCTTGTCTTACTCGTAGCTGTCACTCCATGGTGGAACCAGCCCCTGTATTCTCTCATTGCCCGTAGCCTTGTCTTACTCGTAGCTGTCACTCCATGGTGGAACCAGCCCCTGTATTCTCTCATTACCCGTAGCCTTGTCTTACTCGTAGCTGTCACTCCAAAGAGAATCACCCCCTGTATTCTCTCATTGCCCGTAGCCTTGTCTTACTCGTAGCTGTCACTCCATGGTGGAACCAGCCCCTGTATTCTCTCATTGCCCGTAGGCTTGTCTTACTCGTAGCTGTCACTCCATGGTGGAACCAGCCCCTGTATTCTCTCATTACCCGTAGCCTTGTCTTACTCGTAGCTGTCACTCCATGGTGGAACCAGCCCCTATATTCTCTCATTACCCGTAGCCTTGTCTTACTCGTAGCTGTCACTCCATGGAACCAGCCCCTGTATTCTCTCATTACCCGTAGCCTTGTCTTACTCGTAGCTGTTACTCCATGGTGGAACCAGCCCCTATATTCTCTCATTACCCGTAGCCTTGTCTTACTCGTAGCTGTCACTCCATGGAACCAGCCCCTGTATTCTCTCATTACCCGTAGCCTTGTCTTACTCGTAGCTGTCACTCCATGGAACCAGCCCCTATATTCTCTCATTACCCGTAGCCTTGTCTTACTCGTAGCTGTCACTCCATGGTGGAACCAGCCCCTGTATTCTCTCATTACCCGTAGCCTTGTCTTACTCGTAGCTGTCACTCCGTGGTGGAACCAGCCCCTGTATTCTCTCATTACCCGTAGCCTTGTCTTACTCGTAGCTGTCACTCCATGGTGGAACCAGCCCCTGTATTCTCTCATTACCCGTAGCCTTATCTTACTCGTAGCTGTCACTCCATGGTGGAACCAGCCCCTGTATTCTCTTATTACCCGTAGCCTTGTCTTACTCGTAGCTGTCACTCCATGGTGGAACCAGCCCCTGTATTCTCTCATTACCCGTAGCCTTATCTTACTCGTAGCTGTCACTCCATGGTGGAACCAGCCCCTGTATTCTGTCATTACCCGTAGCCTTGTCTTACTCGTAGCTGTCACTCTATGGTGGAACCAGCCCCTGTATTCTCTCATTACCCGTAGCCTTGTCTTACTCGTAGCTGTCACTCCATGGTGGAACCAGCCCCTGTATTCTCTCATTACCCGTAGGCTTGTCTTACTCGTAGCTGTCACTCCATGGTGGAACCGGCCCCTGTATTCTCTCATTACCCGTAGCCTTGTCTTACTCGTTGCTGTCACTCCATGGTGGAACCAGCCTCTGTATTCTCTCATTACCCGTAGGCTTGTCTTACTCGTAGCTGTCACTCCATGGAACCAGCCCCTATATTCTGTCATAACCCGTAGCCTTGTCTTACTCGTAGCTGTCACTCCATGGTGGAACCAGCCCCTGTATTCTGTCATTACCCGTAGCCTTGCCTTACTCGTTGCTGTCACTCCATGGTGGAACCAGCCCCTGTATTCTCTCATTACCCGTAGCCTTGCCTTGCTCGTTGCTGTCACTCCATGGTGGAACCAGCCCCTGTATTCTCTCATTACCCGTAGCCTTGCCTTACTCGTTGCTGTCACTCCATGGTGGAACCAGCCCCTGTATTCTGTCATTACCCGTAGCCTTGTCTTACTCGTAGCTGTCACTCCATGGAACCAGCCCCTATATTCTCTCATTACCCGTAGCCCTGTCTTACTCGTTGCTGTCACTCCATGGTGGAACCAGCCCCTGTATTCTCTCATTACCCGTAGCCTTGTCTTACTCGTTGCTGTCACTCCATGGTGGAACCAGCCCCTGTATTCTCTTATTACCCGTAGCCTTGTCTTACTCGTAGCTGTCACTCCATGGTGGAACCAGCACCTGTATTCTCTCATTACCCGTAGGCTTGTCTTACTCGTAGCTGTCACTCCATGGTGGAACCGGCCCCTGTATTCTGTCATTACCCGTAGCCTTATCTTACTCGTAGCTGTCACTCCATGGTGGAACCAGCCCCTGTATTCTCTCATTACCCGTAGCATTATCTTACTCGTAGCTGTCACTCCATGGTGGAACCAGCCCCTGTATTCTCTTATTACCCGTAGCCCTGTCTTACTCGTTGCTGTCACTCCATGGTGGAACCGGCCCCTGTATTCTCTCATTACCCGTAGCCTTGTCTTACTCGTAGCTGTCACTCCATGGTGGAACCAGCCCCTGTATTCTCTTATTACCCGTAGCCCTGTCTTACTCGTTGCTGTCACTCCATGGTGGAACCGGCCCCTGTATTCTCTCATTACCCGTAGCCTTGTCATACTCGTAGCTGTCACTCCATGGTGGAACCGGCCCCTGTATTCTGTCATTACCCGTAGCCTTGTCTTACTCGTAGCTGTCACTCCATGGTGGAACCAGCCCCTGTATTCTCTTATTACCCGTAGCCTTGTCTTACTCGTAGCTGTCACTCCATGGTGGAACCAGCCCCTGTATTCTCTCATTACCCGTAGCCTTGTCTTACTCGTTGCTGTCACTCCATGGTGGAACCAGCCCCTGTATTCTCTTATTACCCGTAGCCTTGTCTTACTCGTAGCTGTCACTCCATGGTGGAACCAGCACCTGTATTCTCTCATTACCCGTAGGCTTGTCTTACTCGTAGCTGTCACTCCATAGTGGAACCGGTCCCTGTATTCTCTCATTACCCGTAGCCTCGTCTTACTCGTAGCTGTCACTCCATGGTGGAACCGGCCCCTGTATTCTGTCATTACCCGTAGCCTTGTCTTACTCGTAGCTGTCACTCCATGGTGGAACCAGCCCCTGTAATCTCTTATTACCCGTAGCCTTGTCTTACTCGTAGCTGTCACTCCATGGTGGAACCAGCCCCTGTATTCTGTCATTACCCGTAGCCTTGTCTTACTCGTTGCTGTCACTCCATGGTGGAACCGGCCGCTGTATTCTCTCATTACCCGTAGCCTTGTCTTACTCGTAGCTGTCACTCCATGGAACCAGCCCCTATATTCTCTCATTACCCGTAGCCTTGTCTTACTCGTAGCTGTCACGCCATGGAACCAGCCCCTATATTCTCTCATTACCCGTAGCCTTGTCTTACTCGTAGCTGTCACTCCATGGTGGAACCAGCCCCTGTATTCTCTCATTACCCGTAGCCTTGTCTTGCTCCTCGTATGCACCGTCACCCTAAGCCCCAGCTCCCTTCCAACATGGCGGCGCCTTCTCGGGATAGAGACGGGGGGGGGGGTGAGGAGAAGGAGGAGTAGCAAAAGTGAGGGGGGGGGGGAGGATGTCGGGAAGAGGGCGTTGGCGGGCAGTGAGTGGACTCCGGCGTCTCTGTTTGACAATCCGGGGCCGCCAAATCGAGAATTCGTGTCCCCTGTTGCATGTTGTATTGACGAGCGGCCTATGTAGACTGGGAGGGAAAGAGGAGCAGGTGGAGGAGATGGACAAGGAAGAGGTGGTTGGGGGGGGGGGGGCAAGGAAGACGGAGAGTGGGGGGGGGCTCGTACATGAGGCTGGAACCTTGCTGCGGGGGTTAGTGGTTAGTGGGGGCGCGGGTGGAAGGAAGGGCGTGTGTCGGGGGGTGGGGGTAATATACCGATGACGGGTAGGTGTCGTCAGCTATATGGAGCAGCTGCGTATAGCAAAACGGTCACGTTGACAGAAGACAGATGAGATAAGGTAATAATGTGGGACAGGTTAACTGAAAAAAGTAACAAAGAAAAGAAGGAAAAGCGGTATGCAGCGTTATGAGCGGCAGTGCATTTGAGCACAGATGTGGATCCGCTGGTTTGGTTGGATAAGTCAAGGGGATAGAGTATGTTTATGAAGTATACTCGATGTATTGACTGGAAATGGCAACGTAATCGGTGGCCAATGGCAAGGGTTTTATTTCACTGGGACATGGAATGCTTCTAGAGTATGGCAGCCTGACTGGGACATGGAATGCTTCTAGGGTATGGCAGTCTGACTGGGACATGGAATGCTTCTAGAGTATGGCAGTCTGACTGGGACATGGAATGCTTCTAGGGTATGGCAGTCTGACTGGGACATGGAATGCTTCTAGAGTATGGCAGTCTGACTGGAACATGGAATGCTTCTAGAGTATGGCAGTCTGACTGGAACATGGAATGCTTCTAGGGTATGGCAGCCTGACTGGAACATGGAATGCTTCTAGGGTATGGCAGTCTGACTGGGACATGGAATGCTTCTAGGGTATGGCAGTCTGACTGGGACATGGAATGCTTCTAGAGTACGGCAGTCTGACTGGAACATGGAATGCTTCTAGAGTATGGCAGTCTGACTGGAACATGGAATGCTTCTAGGGTATGGCAGCCTGACTGGAACATGGAATGCTTCTAGGGTATGGCAGTCTGACTGGGACATGGAATGCTTCTAGAGTATGGCAGTCTGACTGGAACATGGAATGCTTCTAGGGTATGGCAGCCTGACTGGAACATGGAATGCTTCTAGAGTATGGCAGCCTGACTGGGACATGGAATGCTTCTAGAGTATGGCACCCATCCTGAAAGGGTCCGACCCTGGAGGGGTCCCACCCTGGGGGGTCCGACCCTGGAGGGGTCCCACCCTGGGGGGTCCCACCTTGGGGGGTCCCACCCTGGGGGGTCCCACCCTGGGAGGTCCCACCCTTGGGGGGTCCACCCTGGGAGGTCCCACCCTGGGGGGTCCCACCCTGGAAGGCCCCACCCTGGAGAAACAGTTTGGTTTAGGTTGAGATGGGGTGGGCAGAGAGAGGTGGGAAACAAGCTTCGTGGATGAGGAATAGAGAGACGGGGTGGAGAGGAAGTGGGGTAGAGAGGAGACGGGGGCAGGGAATAGTAGTGGGGGAGGGGCTCCCTGAGGGATATTTGTAGAATGAAAGCCGTGTAGGACGCCTGTCGGATGCCTCTATTACCGCGGGAGTACCGTGAGCCTCCAGCGGAATGACTAAATCAAGGGGGGGGGGGGGGCGGGGGGCGTGCGGGGGCGGAGGAGGGAGGAGACAGACCCTGTTGATGAGACAGGTGTGGTGTGTGGAGGAATGGGGGAGCGGCCCGGGGAGCATGTAGACCCCCACTGGGCGTCAGGGTGAGCGGCCCGGGAAGCGGTTAGACCCCCACTGGGCGTCAGGGTGAGCGGCCCGGGAAGCGGTTAGACCCCCACTGGGCGCCAGGGTCCAAGGTGTTGTTCAGTGCTCGCAGCACCATGTCGATGGGCCCGATATCTCTCCCGCCCTGCCACACTGGCACCCTGCCACCCTGCCATCCTTCCACCCTGCCACCATCGTGTCCACGGTCGCGACAAAAAGTTTTTTTGGTATTTTTGTTAAAACCCAGACCAACTAGGCCCTGCGCAATGTATCCGTCTCTGGTCGATCTCGGCCCGTCTCTTGTCTCGGCCCACCCCCTATCCCGGCCCACCCCACATTTCGGCCCACCTCCCATCTCGGCCCACCCCACAGTTCGATCCACCCCCCATCTCGGCCCACCCCCATATATCCGCCCACCCCCCATGTCGGCCCACCCCACATTTCGGCCCACCTCCCCCCCCCCCCCCCCCCCCCCAATCTCAGCCCACCCCACGTCCCAGTCACCCTGCCCATACTCGCGTGGCGTCATAAAATATGGAGACCCCTCTAACCGGGTCCCTCATTGTTCAGCTGCGACTCCGCCAGACATTTTATTCCAGACGCGGACTGGCGTCATCCGGGGTATTATCGCTCCTCCCTCCCCCTCTCCACCCTCCCACTCCCCCCCCCACCCCCCTCACCTGGCTACATACCAGTTTTGCACCAGCCCCTTTTCCCGGTCGCAGTTTTGGTTTGTCGATTTGTTTCTGTCGTTGAGTGATGTCGTGTGTGCGTTGTACCGTGTGCACGGACAGACGGCCTCTCAGCCTCCGATAGTCACCCCCATCGGCGGCCTCCCGTGATGACGTTGTACCGTGTGCACGGACAGACGGCCTCTCAGCCTCCCATAGTCACCCCCATCGGCGGCCTCCCGTGATGACGTTGTACCGTGTGCACGGACAGACGGCCTCTCAGCCTCCGATAGTCACCCCCATCGGCGGCCTCCCGTGATGACGTTGTACCGTGTGCACGGACAGACGGCCTCTCAGCCTCCGATAGTCACCCCCATCGGCGGCCTCCCGTGATGACGTTGTACCGTGTGCACGGACAGACGGCCTCTCGGCCTCCCATAGTCACCCCCATCGGCGGCCTCCCGTGATGACGTTGTACCGTGTGCACGGACAAACGGCCTCTCAGCCTCCCATAGTCACCCCTATCGGCGGCCTCCCGTGATGACCGAGCTGGTAGCGGACACTACGAGTCATGTCTTCCCCCGTCTCATTTCTCCCGGCCGCTCCGCGAATTATTTGTTACTTTCCTATAACAGGGATATATGACAAATTTCAAAGAGTCTTCGAAATGGCGGACGTTGCAGTGTTCCTATAAATCATGTTTTATGGTCATTTCTATGTTACTGTTAACGTTGAAGATTCTCACCAGCGACGAGGCAAGCCGTGGAAGCTGAAGTGGTGTTAAACTGTAACTGCTGCTATGCCCCTTGAGACTGCTAGGACATCTGATAGTCAATAATGTTAACATTAATTTCCAGGCCAGGTTGCAGGTCTTTTTTGGTCTATAGAGCGAGGTTAAACTCTTTCGGGTAAACACTCCCCGGGTGAAGTCGCCAGGCAACACTTTGCGTAATAGGGTACTTCGGCAGATATTTGCCTGCGGGAATAACCGCTAAGTGCACCAGAGAACACCGAAGAGATGTGTCAATAGGCGGAAAGGCTGGCAAACGTTTTGAGGCGAGAAGTGGAGGTTAGCTCTCAGCTTTGGCAGACTGCGCGAGGGCAAAGGGGGGTTTCGGGTGGCGGGGCGGGGGGGGGGGGGTGTCGGACAAGCATCCTCGACATCATGGAGTCTGTTAGCAGTTGTGAGCCCCCGAGTCCCATTTAGTCTCGTGCCCCAGTTTCTGTTTTCCCACCCCTGCCTTGTTTAGCCCCGCCCCCGTTCTGGTTTCAGCCCCGCCCCCGTTTTGGTTTAGCCCTGCCCCCGTGCTGTTTAGCCCTGCCCCCGTTCTGGTTTAGCCCCGCCCCAGTTCTGGTTTAGCCCTGCCCCCGTTCTGGTTTAGCCCCGCCCTCGTTCTGGTTTAGCCCCGCCCCCGTTCTGGTTTAGCCCCGCCCCCGTTCTGGTTTAGCCCCGCCCTCGTTCTGGTTTAGCCCCGCCCTCGTTCTGATTTAGCCCCGCCCCCGTTCTGGTTTAGCCCCGCCCTCGTTCTGGTTTAGCCCCGCCCCCGTTCTGGTTTAGCCCCGCCCCCGTTCTGGTTTAACCCAGCCCCCGTTCTGGTTTAGTCCCGTCCTCGTTTTGGCTTAACCCAGCCCCCGTTCTGGTTTAGCCCCGCCCCTCGTTCTTTCTGGTTTAACCCGCCCTCGTTTTGGTTTAGTCTCGCTCTCGTTCTGGTCCCGCTCACAATCGAGTTTAACCCGACTTGTATTCTGGTTACACCCCGCCTCCATTGCGATTTAACCCCGCCCCAACGTTCTGCTATCCGCATCCTCACCCCCCCACCCAGTCACCCGCCACGTAGTTCTTGGACCCAGACTAGAACCTCAATAGTGGACATTCTGTTCTCAATTGCTCCGAGCGGCATACTGGGCCCGTAAATAGTACGAACCGTACGTCCGCGAACAGAACATTAGCATGGAGCTGTGCGATACATTGGGCCCCTGGCGTTGTGACCTTACGGGACCAGGTGTGGACCTTGTCCGGACGTGTGGCACAGAGAGGGTCATGCCGGGGAGGAGGCTACGTCCCCCAGCAGGGTGGCTGGGGCACGTCAAGACGTGGTCGCTACGTGAGGTACGGCGATGCCTTCGGGACACCCGAGACCCAGTCCTGACCAGTCCTGACCAGTCCCGACCAGTCCTGACAAGTCCCGACCAGTCCTCACCAGTCCCGATCTGTCCCGACCAGTCCTGACCAGTCCCGTCAAGTCCCGACTAGTCCTGACTAGTCCCGACCAGTCCTGACTAGTCCTGACCAGTCCCATCCAGTCCCCGACTAGTCCTGACCAGTCCTGACCAGTCCCGACCAGTCCTCACCAGTCCTCACCAGTCCCGACCAGTCCTCACCAGTCCCGATCTGTCCCGACCAGTCCCGACCAGTCCCATCCAGTCCCGACTAGTCCTGACCAGTCCCGACCAGTCCCGACCCAGTCCCGCCTCGCGCTAATCCGTTGAACCCAACACCCTCCCCACCAGCAGTAGTGGCAGCACCGCCACCACCAGCGTCATCACCTCCACCATCACCCCGCCACCATGACCACCATGACCACTGCCACCCATCACCCCGCCACCACGACCACCATCACCACTGCCTCCATCACCATTACCACCACCCCCCATTACCACCACCAGTAATCTCTCACCAAATGCTGGTTTCGCCCCAGGGAACATGTCCTTGAAACACAACCCCGGCAGGGTCACAGTGGATGGTTCAGGTCAATGCTCTGTTGCGCTCTTCCTCTTGACCGCCCTTCTGTCCTTATTATAGTTTTTTTGACGCCGGCCTTCTTCGCTTCAACTTTTCTTTTGCCTGTCGTTGTTTTGGGGTCCTTCTTTTTTACGGAGTAAATATGATCCCCTAATGAAACAATTCATTAGTCTGGCCTGAGCCCCCCCCCCCCCCCCCCTCCCCTTCTTCCCCTTCTCGCAAGATAAGATTTAGCCTCGCATTAACAGTGATGACAACAGTTATTAATCTCTTAAACAAAATGGCGCATCAGACGCTGTTACGTGAAGCTGGCCACGTGTCCGGTCGCCGCTTGTCTACCAGTCTGTCACCCCCCCCCCCCCCACCCCCTAGGGCTGTTCGTTACCCCTGGCGACAATCTGTGGGTGGTTTATAATTGAGGCACCAATGCTGTCCCCGCCCGCGGCGGTGGCACCTTGGACCCTTATGGTTAATTGATGAGGGCATTAACCCCCCCCCCGCCCCCCCCCCCCACCCATCCCCCACTGTGGATTGAAGACTTTACCATGGGCTGAGCTCATGCTCCCCCTTACCCTGCCCCTCCCTACTCCATCAATGGGAGGGGGGGGGGAGTGCTTGGCCATCCACATCAACAGTGCCATGTTATGCCGCCGTGTGGTCGACGTGAGCCAACTGGGCAAGTGTTAGGATGGGAGGGCAGGGGAGGAGAGGGTGGGAGGACAGGGGAGGAGAGGGTGGGCAGGGGAGGGGTGGGAGGGCAGGAGAGGAGAGGGTGTGCAGGGGAGGAGAGGGTGAGCAGGGGAGGAGAGGGTGGACAGGGGAGGGGTGGGAGGGCAGGGGAGGGGTGGGAGGGCAGGAGAGCAGAGGGTGGGCAGGGGAGGCTAGATCGACCTAAGCGTGGCTTGGAGCGACCTAAGTGAGGTTTGGAGCGACCTAAACGTGGCTTGGAGCGACCTAAGCGTGACTTGTAACGAGCCTGGCTTGTAACGACCTAAGCGTGGCTTGTAACGACCAAAGCGTGGCTTGTAACGACCTAAGCGTGGCTTGGAGCGACTTAAGCGTAGCTTGGAGCGACCTAAGCGTGGCTTGGAGCTACCTAAGCGTGGCTTGTAACGACCTAAGCGTGGCTTGTAACGACCTAAGCGTGGCTTGTAACAACCTAAGCGTGGCTTGGAGCGACCTAAGCGTGGCTTGAAGCGACCTAAGCGTGGCGTGGAGCGACCTAAGCGTGGCTTGAAGCGACCTAAGCGTGGCTTGAAGCGACCTAAGCGTGGCTTGAAGCGACCTAAGCGTGGCATGGAGCGACCTAAGCGTGGCATGGAGCGACCTAAGTGAGATCTGGGTCGTCATAATCTTGGTGTCCCGGAACTCCGCCTCTTGCTCCCTACTGTCATGTAATTTTTACTGCAGCCAGTATCTCCAGCCACCATTGGAGCCAGTATCTCCAGCCACCATTGAAGAGCAACCGACAGGCCACCTGGGGGGAGAAGCCATGGGTCTTTATTATTTTGAAGCACACCTCTGTCATATTCATGCTTTTAAATTTTACACTCATCGCTTACGACAGCAGACGATAGCAGTGTAAATGTTTCACTTATTTATGTTTCCCAGGAAACGGAGGGACAGGTTGTCGGCTTGGCTGTTCCACTCACCCTCCCCCCCTCCCGCCCGCTCCCGCACCCCCTTCCCACCCCGCTCTAGTGCATAATGAGTCTCATTCCCGCTGTCCAGTTGTTGTCTTTTTTCTTAATATGACCTCATTTTTGTCCTTTCAGGAATACTCTTCCATCACCAAAGAACTGAACACGGTACGAGAAAACCTCCTAGAACGAGAAGAGGAAATATCAGAACTAAAAGCAGAACGAAATAATACAAGGGTAAGTAATTAATTTGTATACATTGTCTATGGAGACAGTGCATTAGTGTAATGCCTATCTAGTGGTCTCCATAGACAGTTAACCCGGTGGAAATGATATTATCCATAGTATTCTTTTATCTGCGACATGTTGGAGTACATTTTTTCATCTTGACAACCGGTCATAACTGCGGAATAAGCTTCGTATATAAGTGGTGCACTGGCCACGTTTGAGGACAGGTAATACAGGACTGTCCCAGTCTGAAGACAGATCGTACAGGTTGTGCACAATGTAAATGACTGTTGTGTTTTTATATATTTAATGCTTTTGGTAAAATAGTTATATCATCATTTCCTTTTAGTTATTGCACATCCACTGAATGGATCCATGTATGCAATGGTAACATCAGTATACGTGTTCGAGTGGATATGTCGTGACATGGCTGGGGGTTCCAAGGACACGTGCTTGGTGTCCTTGGTATCTGTGAAGATCTCATTAGCTTTGATAGAGGGTTAATGGTCGCTGATGAGGCCAGATGACGTCACGTGATGCTAGCCGAACAGCGTCCAAGTTTGCCTGCACCTCAATCCAGGGCCATTTACAGCTCTGGGGCGGGTCCTTTGCTTCCCCCCCCCCCTCCTCCCCCCCCCCTCTCTCTCCCTCTCTGTTCGTCTACCACCCGACCCCACCACTCCCACCTCCTCCTCCACCCCCCCCCCACCCATCATGATCTTATATACCTTAATTTGCGGCAGCCAGGTCTATAGTGGAAGACAACGAGGCCCGCTAGAAGGCGGGGGTAAGCTTAGCCTGGCGGAGAAGATGTTGCTAGCACAAAGGTAACTAGGGAGGGCGGGGGGGGGGGGGGGTGGTGCTGTGAGGTTTATAGGGATATAGCGCTTCAGCGAAACAACTGGCGAAGGCATCACATTGTGTGATAGACATCCTTCTAGGCGTCGGGGATTAGGTGTTAATCTCCACCCACACCCCCCGCCCAGCACCCACCCGCCCAGCACCCACCCGCCCACCCACACTCCCCAACTTCCGTCCCCGTTGTGGCGTTTCTTGGAATATGGAAAGTACCTTTTGCTGCTGTATATAATTTAAAAAAAGAGGAAAATGGTGAAATACGCCTCGATAATACGGTAAATATATGAGGCTTCGGCGCCGGCGTGGTGAACTGCCGTAGGCTTGGCTGGGTATGTTGTTCTTGGGGTCCTCAGTGCCGAGCGTGCTGTGGATGTCTGGCCGACACCTCAGTCCAAGGGTCCAGGCCCCAAGGTCCTGTGCTAGTACCGACACCTTACCCGGAATGGTTACATCTGTAGCATGGCCACTTGACGGAGCGCCGCGGGGTCAGTCAGTCGGGGGTTCTAGTCGCTCGATATGTATGTTTAATTTCAATATTTATGATCTAATCTATCATGGGTTGAAGACTCGAAGACGATCGGAAGGTCAAGGGGGTCATGAAATGCGGCTGAATTCATGCGCTGTTAGAGGGTAAATATAAAAGGCTGACGTGTTATTCTCGGGCCTATCCATTCTCCATATTAAATTGAACTACGTCGCAATACCTTGTTGCTTTACATGGTACGTTACTAATAAAAGCGCCTTAACTGAAATGACTGAAGAAACGACAGAAGGAAACTGTATGAATTGTATGCCGGATATCCTATCCCGATGGCGGCCAGCCAGTTAATTGCCGACTATAAGAGCAGAATAAGGAATTGCGTGACACGGAATGAGTCTCATACATGACTACAGAGCCATTGGAGCCAGGATCATTATGAGCAATGTCTGACGAAAGGTCACCACTGACGTCATCAGCGCAAAGTAAATGTCAGAAATAATCTCGTCAGGTTCATTTTTTAAACGAAGCGGTGTGAAACCCTACAGACTGGCAACATCACCAGGGACGTCATCACCTTTGGTTTGTTAATCACTCTGAAGTGAGAACCGTTTGGTAAAAGATATCAAGTTAGAACATAACAGTTGTTTGGTAAAAATCTAAAGGGAAAACATTATAACAGTTGTTAGCTGTTTTATTAGGTAAATATATAATATGATATCTAATGCTTCATCTTCTTGGTGGCCGATGCTGTCGAAGCTGTAAGGATGGACTCCAGCATTTGTCTTTACCCCCCTGCGGGTAAATCAAGAGACCCTACATCATAAACACTAACCTTTATTTAATCTAAGATCTTTTCACCCAACATTCTTTACACTCTTTACGCTAATTGATGGACTGATTTGGTGAACGTTATACACCAGCTTTAGAGTTCGGCCATTTCGTGCCATTTCCACCCGATACCATTCAATTTAACGTTTGCAATATATTGATGATAAATTCAAAAGATTTCTTTCCATTTCGGACCGGCATTTTACTTTTTACGAGCGCAATTTTCGAGAGCTTAGCGAAAGGACCCCTTGATTCATCGTAGACGAATTCCTATCCAATCCCTAGTTATGATAATAAGTTAAACACCCCCGCCCCCGTTGGCTTGAAATGGTCCGTCCCTTTAAGACAGGGTTGAAGGGAGCCTCGGATAGGGATATATTTAATCTCCACGAGATGGCGCTGGCGACTGGGGTGAGTGCCTAGCCTCTGCGCCGCGAGATAACAACGGGAGACATAACGATGGAAGAGGACGGGGGGCAGGGGGTGGGGTGGGGCTAGAGCGGGGTACCGGGACCGGACTGGCGGTTCGCGCGACGTAAACCTACATGAGACAGGTTCCAAAGCTTGTTAATATCATTGGAGTCACTCACTTTCCCGGTGAGGTTTAACAACAAACGGATCTTTTTTTTGCGTTTAATCGAGTTCACGCTTTCTGGTTGACGATGTTGACGTCTCAGGTTGAAGGTATTTTTGGTTTAAAATATGTGACGAGACAGTGACATTAGTCGCCAATCGCTCCATCTGGCCTCTCACGGTACCTTGCATTGACAATCGCTCCTTTTGACCTCTCACGGTAACTTGCGTTGACAATCGCTCCATTTGACCTCTCACGCTTACCCGGTGTTGACAATCGCTCCATTTGACCTCTCACGATAACTGGCGTTGACAATCGCTCCATTTTACCTCTCACGGTAACTTGTGTTGACAATCACTCCATTTGACCTCTCACGGTAACTTGCGTTGATAATCGCTCCATTATTACCTCTCACGATAACTTGTGGTCGAAGATCAAGTGCATCGGGGTATCATGAGAGTGATCCGTCCTCAAACGGGGCAGAATTTCCACTTCACCCTGTATCAAGATCAACTCTATAATTAAATGCCGAATTCATGACGTGGTCTTTCAGCCAGGCCGACATGTTGTCCCCCTTAAACCCCCGCGCTGTCTGGTAGTTTTTGGCGTGGTCGTCTGGACCTGAGGTCAATGCTCAGCCGATCGTACCAGGTAATCCCGGCGCGTCGGCGGGGAGGGCGACGGAGGAAGGGAGGGGGGTATGTTAGCATTAACCGGGGACATCACGTTATGTGGGAAAGTCGTTATGTAGATTCTTCACGTGTCTCTTCTGCCAATGTCCCCTCCCACCACCCCCCCCCGTCACCCCCACCCCGCCCATTCCTGTTCTGTATTACCGCCATCCTTTTGGCCACCCTGATAATGCCGGTCCTTGTACTGTGCAAACGCCCGTCGACTTTAAACGGGGGGGCGATAATAGGCAATCCAGAGGACCACGTGGTCGTCCTGCCTCTTGTCGCTATTATGATTCTGAGATGGCACAGGGATTTAAGCTGAAACTGAATCTATAAATAAAATAAAATGGCGTTCTGTAGACATCGCGTCAGCAGCCATTTGGACTTATCATGGCTCCAGCTTACCCGCAAGGTAGTCATATTGTTATTTATAAGTGGTCCACAACCTTTTTTTTTGAGCTTCCTTTTTCGCTAATGGGTATAGTGATATTGAACGTTTAGTTTGACCTGATTATATTTCAGGCGCAAGATTGTGTGTCTTCTGCTGATGTCATTACTGCTGACTTCAGATTGGCACTTGATCCTCTTTTGCAAAGAGCGATGGGTTTCCGCATGGGTCTCTCAGCGTGCTTGGCCCTCATCGCAGTAACATGAGTCACGGCTCTGCAATGACAACCGCGCGCCACATGCATACATAACATAGCAAGTGTCTTCGACACGAAGCTGAAACACCCTCCCTCCACATCCTCCCACCGTTAACACACCGCCCTGGGACCCCACATAAATTTACCTGTGGGTGTCACCTGGTGACCTTGACCTTGTACCCGGCGGAGGAGCCGGCCTCTCATCCTGCGTGGTATTAATGCTGGAGGCACACGGCTTGGGTTAGTCCATCATGGCGGGTAATGCGGAGTGGAAACACAGGAGCCAACACCGCTATTCCGGCGTACCGGGGTGGGCGGGGGGTCGGGCTCATATTGAGTCAGGGGGGGTGGGGGGGTGGGGGGGGGGGGGCTGGGAGGTCTCATGTTGGGTCATGGGTGGGGGGGTGGTGGGGGCGTGGGAGGTCTCATGTTGGGGGGGGGGGGGGCGGCGAAATGTTTCATGTTGGGTCAGGGCAGCAGAACTGGGTGATCCGAAGAGGGATGGTTTGCATGCAGAGCGTGTGATGAAGGGTTGTTAATAAGCCAGTGTGCTGGCCCCAATGGCTGCTGTGTCAGCGGTGATATAGGGTTATGGCCACTGGGCGTATGGGGACGGCTACCACATGAAGAGACTTGTCTTCTGTTACGTCAAGTGTAACCATGTAACCATGGCTGTGGATGAGGAATCATTCATCATGAGCAACCACAAATCAATTTCACGTGATAAATGTAAGTAGATCGTTAGAAATTAGTTTAAACGACATAGTAGTACTTCCTCATACAATATTCCGTATGTATCTACTGTTGAAAGTCTTCATAAAAAGTATATCTATGCCTACTGGCACACAGATTGAAGATACCAGTCCACCATCTTTGATTATATGACGTTGATCAGTTCACATGTCCAAGCTTCGCACATGTGTATAAACATGGATTGATTGATTTTCTGGTTATTTCTTGTTTAGTTGCCCAGTGATTGGGTCAGTGAAAGCACGTGATTTTATGCTAACTTCCTGTGACGGACCTCTTTTTTTTTGCCTTGCAAGAAACTTTAAGCGGGGTGAAGAGTCATTACTTGTCAAGAAAGAATAGAAGAAGGATTAAGATTTGTTTTTTTTGCAGCCACAGGAGATTGAGAGTTGCATTAGGTTAAAGTCACACAACCCTGAAATGGGTTTGCAAATCTAAATATTATCTCATAGTATGCGACTAGGCTGTGCCACAGCGTACCACAAGCTGGGGTTGTGGGTTAGTGACCCAAGTGACATCCCGTTCAGCCCTGCGATCTCACTTGGTCTTCTCGGCATGGCTACTGATTACGGTCCCCCTACTTTGTCTCCGTCACACTCTCCTGTCATACCCCCCTTTTCTAGCTATACCCCACTACCACTGGGGTATCTACCCCCCCCCCCCCTCCCTCCCCCACTACCACTGGGGTATCTACCCCCCCCCCCTCCCCCACTACCACCAGATTCGGGTCCCGATTGATCTGTCCATTTTGACTGACTTTCATTGACATCGAACTGGCTCGCAGGTAAACACAGGAATTTTCTGATCGTGTGCGGCTAGCCAATTAAGCTTCTTCTTTTCCTGAGAGCCCATCGCTGGGAGGGAAAGCCCCCACTCCCTGCCCCACCTCCTCACTGCGCCCCCCTGCCCCACCTCCTCACTGCGCCCCCCAGCCCCGCACCCGGCCCGGCCACCCCGCGGATCTAACCCTCCGTGTCCTGTCAAATTTGGCCGGTTTTCCCGCTGGGCCGAGCCGGCCGGCCGTCTACGGAAGCCTTGAAGGGTAGACAAAAAAGCCCATCGCGGGCGGCTGTCCATGTGTGGATATGTTGTCGTTACTAATGAAATTTAAACCTGTCGGCAACGAAAATAGGGTTAAGGGAGCTGTAGCCGAGGCGGGCGTGTTCCCTGGGGGTAGGGGGTGAGGGGGAGGGTGGTGGAAGGGGAGGCTGGGGGAGGGGGTGAGGGCAACTGACCCGTGTATTGTTCCGCCCGTCATGGCCGGCGTTAATCTGGGGATATATCGCGGGGTAGTGTGGGTTGGGGATGGTGGGGGGGGGGGGGGGCAGGGGGACCAGAGGACCAGAGGGTAGGGGAGGAAGCAGACTCTATGGCCTGGTCGCCTTGTTGGCCAGTCGTGGCACTTTGAGATAGATGAATGCTCCAGTTTTTGTTGTCTGTATGAGGGAGAGAATTGGCTCAGAGCGAGAAGCAATTAATTTTATGGCGAGATCCGCCAGACAGGGGATCCATGTGCCGGGGTCTAATTTTTTTTTTTTTTCAAACGGTGAAGGCTTCTCAGTATATCAATCAGTAGGTGGTCCACTGAATAACTGGGTGGACCTGGGTTGCGATCTGCGATCCTGCACGCAATACGAATCTGGGGCTGGGTCACATAACGTTCAAGCTGTATGTAACTAAGATTATTTGATTCGTGGCTTTATAAATGTATGGCTATGAATTCATGGCTTTATGAATACATGGCTTTATGAATTCATGGCTTTATAAATTCATAGGTTTATCAATTTATGGCTTTATACATTCATGGCTTTATATTTTTTATAGCCTTTATAAATTCATGGCTTTATAAATACATAGCCTTTATAAATTAATAGCTTTTTTATAAATTCATAGCCTTTATAAATTCATAGCCTCTATAAATTCATAGCTTTAATAATTTGCATCAAATATATTAAGTAGAGAGAGAAATTTTGAATAACAGAGACAATATCGCGGTGAAATCATATTGATAAGTAAATGGCATTCCCCTATGCATACGAGCTTCCTCTGTTGTTCATTCTGTCAATATCAACAGTATGTGCGATATCTGCCCGATGTCACGACTTGCTGCGCGATTATGGTCGTTGGGGAGGCAGAGAGAGGAGAACATTCCGGTATTTAGTCGCGTTCAGAACCTCCATAGTTCAGGGGGTAGCGCAGTGGGCTTCAGGTCCCCCCCCCCCACCCCCCTCTTCCTGAGCATGTGTCTGTCTCACTGTGCATGGACATGGGTGACAGATCCCCCCCTCCCCCCCCGAGCATTTGTCTGTCTCACTGTGCATGGACATGGGTGACAGATCCCCCCCCCCCGAGCATGTGTCTGTCTCACTGTGCATGGACATAGGTGACAGATCCCCCCCTCCCCCCCCGAGCATTTGTCTGTCTCAGTGTGCATGGACATGGGTGACAGATCCTTCCATCTCCATATCTCTGGGGCTCCCTATTTAGGCTGATAATCCGCCTCGCTACGCGTCAAGTCTCACGTCGAGGTCACATGGCCGAGAAGAATTCGATTGAAGTCTCGTTGAGAGCGACCGGACAACCACTTCACACGTGAAAAGGACTATTTGTGATGGGGGGTGGGGGGGTAGGGGGTCTCTGGCTCCCTGATGGAGCTCGTGACGAAAACGATGCATTTCTGTGTAGCTGTGTGTTGATGTAAAGTTAGAGGGAGTAGCGTGGCATATACGGTACTGTGTCATTGTGGGCTGGGGGTGTCACCGTTATAACTGTGTACCGTGTATGGATGTGGAGAGGGGGAGGGAGGGGTCCGTGCCTGGGTGCATGACATCACTAAGCATCGTCGTTGTTGATCTGGGTTGAGGGTTGCGTTGGGAGCAGTAGGGTATAGATGGAGCGTGGTGGGGTGGAGGTTTTTGCGAGAGGCGGGGACGGCGTTGGTTAGCGACACGTGGATGATGCCGTTACGACCGTTACAAACGGCACGCCGGGTCTTTCCGTATATGAAAATGCATGTGGCCGTGACCTTCTAAAGAGGGTCGTTAGCCGAGGGGTGGGTTGGCCCCGGGGGACTGCTCCCCGCACGCCCCGACCCCCCCATCGGACCTGTCTCCCCTGCCTCCCCAGGCATCTCCCCTCCCCCTCCTCCCTCCCCCAGCACCACCTAACATCCGAGCGCTGGGCGGCCAGCGTCCCGCGCGGCCGCGGATCTCCGGGATCTCGTAATTGGATGAGGGAGTTTGTGCAGCCGTGAGGCGGCGCTGCGGACTGTTGTTGACCAATCCGCTGGCGGTATCGTCAATGCTTGGTGTCCCGGAGGCAACCTAGGCCACGGTCCTAACCCGGGACTCGTTAGCCGGACTTAACCACGGATACCAGAGCCATCACCCAGAACGCCAAAACCATGGCTCATGACGTCAAAACCATCACCCATAACGTCAAAACCATCGTCCATAACGTCAGAACCATCGCCCATAACGCCAGAACCATCGTCCATACCGTCAGAGCCATCGCCCATAACGCCAGAACCATCGTCCATAACGTCAGAACCATCGCCCATAACGCCAGAACCATCGTCCATACCGTCAGAGCCATCGCCCATAACGCCAGAACCATCGTCCATAACGTCAGAACCATCGCCCATAACGCCAGAACCATCGTCCATAACGTCAGAGCCATCGCCCATAACGCCAGAACCATCGTCCAAAACGTCAGAACCATCGCCCATAACGCCAGAACCATCGTCCATACCGTCAGAGCCATCGCCCATAACGCCAGAACCATCGTCCATAACGTCAGAACCATCGCCCATAACGCCAGAACCATCGTCCATACCGTCAGAGCCATCGCCCATAACGCCAGAACCATCGTCCATAACGTCAGAACCATCGCCCATAACGCCAGAACCATCGTCCATAACGTCAGAACCATCGCCCATAACGCCAGAACCATCGCCCATGACGCCAGAAATATCGTCCGTGACCCCCAAACCATCATCCGTAAAGCCAGAACCATCACCCATGTCGCCAGAACCATCACCCATAGCGTCAGAACCATCATCCATAACGCCAAAACAATCACATAACGCCAGAACCCTCACTCCTGTCGCCAGAACCGCGGTATGACGGTTGCAATGTTCCAAATAGAGATAGACTGTGTGCTTGTATCCCTGTATGACCGTTTCAGAACGTCACTGCCACGATACGTTGGCTCAACCACATATACGAGACCTGTTGGAGCGGTCCGTATTAAGATCTCGCTTCCCTCCGCCTGGTCGCATATAAGATATCCCCGCCTAGATATTGGTGTTGAGGCTCTGTTGCTCTAGCGGGCGTTAATTTCCCCCGAGGCCAAGGGGTCGATGACTTCTGGAACGTGGGTGGTCAGAGATCGCCAAGAGCGGCGGGAGAGGTGTAGGTGGGGGTATGGGGTGCGGGCAGGGAACAGGAGGGAAGTCAAGGCCAGCTGAAACGGGTCAGTGTGTCCACGTCACTTCCGGCCTGTAAAGACCTAACGCCACCGAGTCCTACGTCACTTCTGGTCTGTATAGACCTTACGTCAGCTAGCCTACGTCACTTCCGGTCTCTATAGACCTTACGTCAGCTAGTCCACGTAACTTCCGTTCTCTATAGACATTACTACAGCGAGCCTACGTAACTTCCTTTCTCTATAGACATTACTACAGCCAGCCTACGTCACTTCCGGTCTCTATAAACCTTACGTCTGCGAGTCTACGTCACTTCCGGTCTGTATAGACTTTACGCCACCGAGTCTTACGTCACTTCTGGTCTGTATATACCTGACGTCAGCAACTCTACGTCACTTCAAGGTCTGTATAGACCTGACGTGAGCGAGTTCAGGTCACTTCCGGTCTATAGACCTAACGCCACCAAGTCTTACGTCAATTTCGGTCTATAGAACTAACGCCACAGATTCTTACGTCACTTCCGCTCTGTATATACCTTACGTCAGCAAGTCTACGTCACTTCCTGTCTGTATATACCTTACGTCAGCAAGTCCATGTCACTTCCGGTCTATGTAGACCTTACGTGAGTGAGTTCACGTCCCTTCTTGGCTGGTCAACAACTAAGCAAGGTGTGTATACAAGACCAATTTAGTCCCAGTAAACATGGGCTGCTGGCGAAAAAAACAGGGAATAGACACGGGAAGTGACAGCTGAAGTAGCGGCAATCCGCCCGCGGGGCGGCTAGTGTATGTAATAATATGTAATAATACTGTCGTTAGTTATACCTGTGATACACACGGGAAGTGATATGTATGTATAGTGTCATTAGTGATACCTGTGTGATACATACGGGAAGTGACGTGTATGTATAGTGTCATTAGTGATACCTGTGTGATACACTGGGGAAGTGATATGTATGTATAGTGTCGTTAGTGATACCTGTGTGATACACTGGGGAAGTGATATGTATGTATAGTGTCGTTAGTGATACCTGTGTGATACACAGGGGAAGTGACATGTATGTATAGTGTCGTTAGTGATACCTGTGTGATACACAGGGGAAGTGACATGTATGTATAGTGTCGTTAGTGATACCTGTGTGATACACTGGGGAAGTGACATGTATGTATAGTGTCGTTAGTGATACCTGTGTGATACACAGGGGAAGTGACGTGTATGTATAGTGTCGTTAGTGATACCTGTGTGATACACAGGGGAAGTGACGTGTATGTATAGTGTCGTTAGTGATACCTGTGTGATACACTGGGGAAGTGACGTGTATGTATAGTGTCGTTAGTGATACCTGTGTGATACACAGGGGAAGTGACATGTATGTATAGTGTCGTTAGTGATATCTCTGTGATACACGGGGGGAAGTGGAATGTATGTATAGTGTCGTTAGTGATACCTGTGTGATACACAGGGGAAGTGACGTGTATGTATAGTGTCGTTAGTGATACCTGTGTGATACACTGGGGAAGTGATATGTATGTATAGTGTCGTTAGTGATACCTGTGTGATACACGGGGGGAAGTGGCATGTATGTATAGTGTCGTTAGTGATACCTGTGTGATACACAGGGGAAGTGACGTGTATGTATAGTGTCGTTAGTGATACCTGTGTGATACACGGGGGGAAGTGGCATGTATGTATAGTGTCGTTAGTGATACCTGTGTGATACACAGGGGAAGTGACGTGTATGTATAGTGTCGTTAATGATACCTGTGTGATACACAGGGGAAGTGACGTGTATGTATAGTGTCGTTAATGATACCTGTGTGATACACGGGGGGAAGTGACATGTATGTATAGTGTCGTTAGTGATACCTGTGTGATACACAGGGGAAGTGACGTGTATGTATAGTGTCGTTAGTGATACCTGTGTGATACACAGGGGAAGTGACATGTATGTATAGTGTCGTTATTGATACCTGTGTGATACACAGGGGAAGTGACATGTATGTATAGTGTCGTTAGTGATACCTGTGTGATACACGGGGGGAAGTGGCATGTATGTATAGTGTCGTTAGTGATACCTGTGTGATACACAGGGGAAGTGACGTGTATGTATAGTGTCGTTAGTGATACCTGTGTGATACACAGGGGAAGTGACATGTATGTATAGTGTCGTTAGTGATACCTGTGTGATACACGGGGGGAAGTGGCATGTATGTATAGTGTCGTTAGTGATACCTGTGTGATACACTGGGGAAGTGACATGTATGTATAGTGTCGTTAATGATACCTGTGTGATACACAGGGGAAGTGACGTGTATGTATAGTGTCGTTAGTGATACCTGTGTGATACACGGGGGGAAGTGACATGTATGTATAGTGTCGTTAGCGATACCTGTGTGATACACAGGGGAAGTGACATGTATGTATAGTGTCGTTAGTGATACCTGTGTGATACACAGGGGAAGTGACGTGTATGTATAGTGTCGTTAGTGATATCTGTGTGATACACTGGGGAAGTGACATGTATGTCTAGTGTCGTTAGTGATACCTGTGTGATACACACGGGAAGTGACGTGTATGTATAGTGTCGTTAGTGATACCTGTGTGATACACGGGGGGAAGTGGCATGTATGTATAGTGTCGTTAGTGATACCTGTGTGATACACGGGGGGAAGTGGCATGTATGTATAGTGTCGTTAGTGATACCTGTGTGATACACAGGGGAAGTGACATGTATGTATAGTGTCGTTATTGATACCTGTGTGATACACAGGGGAAGTGACGTGTATGTATAGTGTCTTTAGTGATACCTGTGTGATACACAGGGGAAGTGACGTGTATGTATAGTGTCGGTAGTGATACCTGTGTGATACACTGGGGAAGTGGCATGTATGTATAGTGTCGTTAGTGATACCTGTGTGATACACAGGGGAAGTGACATGTATGTATAGTGTCGTTAGTGATACCTGTGTGATACACAGGGAAAGTGACGTGTATGTATAGTGTCGTTAGTGATACCTGTGTGATACACTGGGGAAGGGACATGTATGTATAGTGTCGTTAGTGATACCTGTGTTATACACACGGGAAGTGACGTGTATGTATAGCGTCATTAGTGATACCTGTGTGATACACAGGGGAAGTGACATGTATGTATAGTGTCGTTAGTGATACCTGTGTGATACACGGGGGGAAGTGGCATGTATGTATAGTGTCGTTAGTGATACCTGTGTGATACACAGGGGAAGTGACATGTATGTATAGTGTCGTTAGTGATACCTGTGTGATACACAGGGGAAGTGACGTGTATGTATAGTGTCGTTAGTGATACCTGTGTGATACACAGGGGAAGTGACGTGTATGTATAGTGTCGTTGGTGATACCTGTGTGATACACGGGGGGAAGTGACATGTATGTATAGTGTCGTTAGCGATACCTGTGTGATACACAGGGGAAGTGACATGTATGTATAGTGTCGTTAGTGATACCTGTGTGATACACGGGGGAAGTGACGTGTATGTATAGTGTCGTTAGTGATACCTGTGTGATACACAGGGGAAGTGACGTGTATGTATAGTGTCGTTAGTGATACCTGTGTGATACACGGGGGGAAGTGACATGTATGTATAGTGTCGTTAGTGATACCTGTGTGATACACAGGGGAAGTGGCATGTATGTATAGTGTCGTTATTGATACCTGTGTGATACACAGGGGAAGTGACATGTATGTATAGTGTCGTTAGTGATACCTGTGTGATACACAGGGGAAGTGACGTGTATGTATAGTGTCGTTAGTGATACCTGTGTGATACACGGGGGGAAGTGGCATGTATGTATAGTGTCGTTAGTGATACCTGTGTGATACACAGGGGAAGTGACATGTATGTATAGTGTCGTTAGTGATACCTGTGTGATACACAGGGAAAGTGACGTGTATGTATAGTGTCGTTAGTGATACCTGTGTGATACACTGGGGAAGTGACATGTATGTATAGTGTCGTTAGTGATACCTGTGTGATACACACGGGAAGTGACGTGTATGTATAGCGTCGTTAGTGATACCTGTGTGATACACTGGAGAAGTGACGTCTAATTCCTGTTGTTGTAACCGTCATGGCCGCGTGACCTTGGGCGTCCGAAAATGTCTGTTGTCAACTGCAGGTCTCACTTAAAGAGGAGCGTGTAACAGACACACCTTCGTATGTAGCCCTATATACAGGGCGTCCAATGGCGTTTGTTCCTCCCCCCCTCCCCCGCCGGCCTCCCTCCCCCCCCCTTACCCCGTGTTACCCCCACCCCCTCGCACCGCCATCTATCTACCTTGTTAAGGGCCTCAGTGGTCCTGCACGGGACACATTCATCCATTGTCGCCCACCTTAACTCAACTACCGGGAGTGGTTACTACGGGGTTGGGGTGGGGTTGGGGTCGCTTCGGGTGGGGCGGACATCTGGCTAAGGGTGTCTGCGTGTCTGCGGGGTCTGTGTGGCCGAGGGTGAGAGTCCACAGCTCGCGGCATGGGGGTGCAGTAGTGTGGCGGGTGTGAGGGATGTAGGATTGTGGGTGGGGGTGATCGATCTAGGAGTGTGGGGGGCGGTGTAGTGGGGGTGGGGGTATTAATCCCGCTTCACGCTGCGCGACCTTGTCTGGTGACCTTCGGGGTCGGCGTTCCCGTCACCTTCCATTCTACTCCGGAAATGCGCCGCATTGTCTCCCACAATGCACCTCGTCGGGTTCGCTGACTGGGTGCGGCGCCATGAAGGAGGTGGGGATTAGAGGGGCTTGGGGGTGGCTGGGGCTGGTGGGTGGGGGTATAGGGCGGGGTCGCTGGGGCTGGGACTAGTGATGGGGGCGGGGGACGGGCGGGAGTGGCGATTGCATATCTGGAACGCCGTGACTGTCGGCTGCAATGTCCCTCTGCCTGTAATGGCAGTCGCCCGGACACCCACTCTTGTCAAGGCCCCCTGCCTCAGACAGACATGGTGGGGGGTGACGGGGTGGGGGGGGGGGTATGTCCGTGTGTCAGCGCCCTTCCTGTGACACGGGACAGGAATGGCGTTGGAGGGTAAGGGGGGCAGGGGTTGAGGCCTAGGGTGGCGGCGGGCGTGGGGGGCGGGGTTCTGGGGTGGCGGCAGGCGTGGGTTAGCGGACGTGGGTTGGTGGTAGGCGTGGGGGCAGGGGTTGTGGGGTGATGGGGGGGGGGGCGGGGGGAGGAGGTCGGGATGGACGTCTTTCTTGTCTGAATGCTGTCCTCGTTATGCCGTCGTGTCTGATGCAGACGGTAGACAGGGGGCTTTATTCACGCTGCTGCGAGGTGAAGGATGGATGGTGGGTGATAAATGGCTTTACTCGTAGCTCTTTGGCCGCCTTCTTGGCCATATCGGCACAGTGAAGCCCAACGAGAGGCCGGTCAGCCTGCCAGCCAACCAGCCAGCCAGCCTGCCAATCAAGTGAATTATCCGAGAAGCAAAATTGCCATAAACTTAAATGCGCAGTTATGCATTAAAAAAGAAAGAAAAATGCTAACTGACCTGACGGCGAGAGAGCTGATACGTCGGTCTGACAGACAAGTGAGAGTGTCGCTGCTGCTCGGCAGGGGGCGCAGCGCCTGGCTGTCCAGGGGTCGTTATCTGTTTGGCCGGTGTGGCATTCAGGGGGTGTCACGTGGTAGACACAGACAGGATAGATGCGTGGGGGACACTGGTTCAGCATTTAACCATCAGCTGATGATGGAGGTGACGATGTCTTATCCCCCATGGGTGGAGGATGGTGGGGGGGAGGGGGTCAGGTCAAGAGACCCTGGGTTCACATCACGACCCGGGCCCCTAATCTGTAGCATATTCCATCCATGCATCATTCATTGACCATGGGAGGCTGCTTGACCCTGTTTATCCCTTGTGTGCACAAAGGCGGACGAAAACACCAATTTAGTTAATTTTCCTTACTCTTATTCGGGGTCGTGTGCAGAGCTGATAGTAATGTATCAATAGTATCTAAGCTATATAGTACAGCAAAATGTTACCGGCGGGGCCGTCTAAAAAAACAGATATATTCACCAATTACTCGTAGGCTCAAGCTGCAGATCCACCAGTCGTAGGTTCGAGTCCGAGCAGCTGTACCTGGGGCAAGCTTCACTCAACCCCATTATTCCATGGTCCCGGGAGGTGGCTTGGGGCCCGATGAGCCTTCGTGTGCACAAAAACGGCCCAGACACTTACACTACATTTCATTTCATTTCCCTTCACCGCCAAATCTCTTGTTATTGCACCTTTAACGGGGATGAGGGAGAGACCTAGGGCTCCACGAGGCGTCGTCATCCACGCGATTCCCGCTCCGGAGAGTGGGACGGCATCCTGGGTATATGATCCTGGGTCAAGGGACAAAGTGTCCCGACACGCTGACTTGGGACAACTCCACGGCTTTTACTGTGATTGGACGGATTAGGCGGTCGGGTACCCAACAGGTTGACCGCCGCGACCGCCCGGTCAGCCTCAAGGTCAAAGCCAAGGTCAACTGGCGTTGGGAAGGGCAGCGGACGCCGCTAGTCAAGGTCGAGTGACTGTCCGTGAGCGGGCATACCTATAGCGTTAACATGGGTGTCAGAGGCGTGGCTCGGCATTGATTCCGGAAGGTCGTGGGGAGGGTGGCGTGGCCTGGGAGGACGCAGAAAGGAGGATGGAGGGGTGTGTGGGGGGCGGGGGGGGGGTGCACTAGAAGCCTCGTAGCTAGGAGGTCGCAGAGATCTGGCGCAGCAAATGGTGCGGGAATGGATCAAACATCTGAGAGAAGATTTAAAATACATACAATAAAGGTCACAATATCAACCCCTGCAAGTTGTGTGGGCGGGGGGGGGGGGCGGGGGGCGGATAGCTGGGACTGTTTCTTACATCCCTCCTCCCTCTCAGGGATGCATCTAAAATCTAAAACAAAAAACAAAAGCTAAAGTATATACAACGAAGACCGTTTAAATCACAAAGATGGTGACTAAACTCTCTGCGTGGGTAGTGGAGGTGGGGGTATCGAACGGAAGGGGTCTTACCTCCATCCATCCCCCCTCCCCCCCCCCCCCTTCATCCACCCCTCGACCGCCCTTCCCTCCCCTCCCTCCCCCCCCCCCACCTTCCACCCCTTCCCGGCTGTTGCCCCGAGCCAGGTGAAGCGAGCAGGGCGCCTGACGAACCCAGATACCCCTACCGCCAGTTATTGTGAAGATCGTGCCACCCCAAGGTCGTCATTCGGCCAGGCGCACCGCCGGTATACCGCCCGGTATACCGCCCGGTATATCGCCCGGTACACCGTCTAGTACACCGTCCGGTACACCGCCCGGTACACCGCTCGGCACACCGCCCGGTACACCGCCCGGTACACCGTCTGGTACACCGCCTAAGCCAAAAGGTTCACTCAGTCGCACCAGAGACATCTAGGGGCAGTCTTCATCAGCGACGTACCATCTGGAAGGCGTGTGCTGTAGGTCACTCCCCATACCACCACCACCCATGATGAACATACCGCGACCAATTTCATGGAATGGCGAAATGAGATATCTGGCACAGATGTTGTGCAGACGCTTGACTTCTATTCCGCATCTAGTCACGTGTGATAGATCGGTTCAATCGGCTTCTTTGTCATAGAATAGAAAGATCTGATTTATTTGTTTTATCCTGGAACGTGTTTGGTGGCGAACATAGTGAGAATTCCGCGCGAGAAACAGGGAACGTCCAGAATGCTAAACCAAACTTAGTCAAGGTTTTAATGTGAAAGGGTCTGTTGGCAAGGACATTTGGCGGCATTGAAGAAGTCGCAACTTGAAGTCGTTGATGCCAAGGATTGTCCCGGTGTAGCTATGTGTGCCTAGAGCCTCACCCACCTTATCGCTTGTATGCTGCAATACAACATGGGGTGTGTCTTTCTGTCAGTATCAGCGTCTCCATAAGTCTATGTGTCTGAGAGGAATTCATAATGTTTGACTTCTATACAATATCGCATCTTAAAGTGATGTCTTTCAAAGGAATGCGGTAGTAAGCCATTCACCTTGAGCGGGTGACTCTCCGTACCGCGGTGATGCCACGCAAACGTCACGGCAGCACACCCGGGTTCGAGCCTTCATCGTGTGATGATGGCTTCACATATCTCGTATCTCATATCTATCTCGTGCCTCATATATTGTATCTCATACCTCATATATCATGTCTCATATCTCATGTACCGCATCTCGTATGGTATCTCGTATCTCATACCTCATCATATCTCGCATCTCATCTCCCATCGTATCTCGTATCTCATCTCATACCACATCTCGTATCTCATATCTCATATCATATCTCACATCTCGTATCTCGTATCTAATGTCTCATAGCATATCTCGTATGTCATATCTCCTTGCGTTTGGCCCCCTGTAGCCCATTTGTTCACAAGGGTGGCCTACAGCATGGATCCATTCGTCGAGCTGTGTCAGTGATCGTCAATGTTGATGGTTGTGTGTTTTCTCTCTTGCAGTTATTGTTAGAACACCTGGAGTGTTTGGTGTCTCGCCACGAGAGGTCGCTACGGATGACGGTGGTTAAGCGGCAGGCGTCCTCGCCGGCAGGGGTCTCCAGTGAGGTGGAAGTCCTCAAGGCGCTCAAATCTCTCTTCGAACACCACAAAGCATTAGACGAGAAGGTGAGTGCGGAGTGATTGGTGGGTTGTATATTCAGGACGCCACGTGATCATGAAATAGTCTCTGCTACTTAGTTTGTACAATGTATCTGGGTGTAAGTCTAAATCGGAATATATTTCTTTGATCAAGAAAAATACATATTGGTTAAGGTATATTTATTTGATCAAGAAAAATACGTATTGGTTAAGGTTACATTTTATAACAAAATTAAAAACCATTTTACTTACCAATGCTAAATTTTTAATACCATTAATATATCGCAATGACATGGTCGTTAATGCCTGGGATGTGATGAACTATACTGGGGATTGGGGAAGAGACGTTTGTTACGAGTATTTGATGGAATCAGATTTGATGGAACCGAGAATAGCGATTCCTCAGACCCGGTCTCTGATAACTATGTTTGTGAGAACCTTGTCACGTGTACGACGTATAATTTTGGACTGTTTTTCTCTT
>OZ025261.1:37592544-37746355 GCA_964019135.1 Arenicola marina
CCTCGACTATGATGTCTGGCTGATAGCTGAAGCTTTTGGTGCTGTCAGCCTGGTGGGTGTCGCCTCATGGTATTTATAGCAGCTAACATGGGAAGCTGCTGGGGTGTATGGGTGGAAAGAAGGGTGGAGCCCGTGACAGCAGGGTGGGGCAGGGGGCGGGGGGCGGGGCAGGCGTGGCTGACCCTCGTTTGATGAACATCCTTCGACATGGCGGACAACCCTTCCCGCGCGCTTTTTGCCCGCGCTTTTTTTTCCCGCGCCACCGCGATGCATGGTGGGTAGCAGACGACAGGAAGGATATCCAGTCGTCCGCCGGAGATGCCGGTGGAGGCCTGATGGAAGGGAGGGAGGGGATCTTAGGGCTCCATGGCATGTGGAGTGGAGTGGGTAGGGGCGGAGGGGCTTACGGGCATGGCATGTCGTGGACGGGAAGCAGATGGGGACGGCGCGGGGGGAGAGGGGGGGGGTATCAGGATGAGGGGAGAGGGCGGGGGTCAGGATGAGGGGAGAGGGCGGGGGGTCAGGATGAGGGGAGAGGGCGGGGGGTCAGGATGAGGGGAGAGGGCGTGGGGTCAGGATGAGGGGAGAGGGCCGGGGGTCAGGATGAGGGGAGAGGGCGGGGGGTCAGGATGAGGGGAAGAGGGCGGGGGGTCAGGATGAGGGGAGAGGGCGGGGGGTCAGGATGAGGGGAGAGGGCGGGGGGTCAGGATGAGGGGCGAGGGCGGGGGGCCAGGATGAGTGGAAGAGGGCGGGGGGTCAGGATGAGGGGAGAGGGCGGGGGGTCAGGATGAGGGGAGAGGGCGGGGGGTCAGGATGAGGGGAGAGGGCGGGGGGTCAGGATGAGGGGGAGGGCGGGGGGTCAGGATGAGGGGAGAGGGCGGGGGGTCAGGATGAGGGGAGAGGGCGGGGGGTCAGGGTGAGGGGAGCAGGCGGGGGGTCAGGATGAGGGGAGAGGGCGGGGGGTCAGGATGAGGGGAGAGGGCGGGGGGTCAGGATGAGGGGAGAGGGCGGGGGGTCAGGATGAGGGGAGAGGGCGGGGGGTCAGGTTGAGGGGAAGAGGGCGGGGGGTCAGGTTGAGAAGGGTGGGGTCGACGTTGTGTCACTTTGGAGTGGCGAGGAGATGGGAAGGGCTGGTACTGGTGTTAGAGGAGTGGATGGGGAGGGGAGGGGTGCGTTAAGGCCCACCTAGAGTGGGGTGGGGGCGGTATTGATAAGATGTATGGAATGGGCGGAGGGTGGGTTAATACATTGAACCTCACGGTGGGTTTGGTTTTTATTTCCCCCTCGCCAGAGATTCTGCCTGTAATAATAATGTGTGGGGTGACGGATGAGCGCTGTCGAGGTTTACTCACATGGGTCATGTCTGAGTAGCGACCAGAGATATTACGCTGGAGCAGGAGGGGTGGGGGTGGGGGGGGGGGGCATGCTCACCCGCCACGGGTTCTTCATTGTGTGGACACAAGCGGATCCAGTACACAGTACACCCATGTATGTGGACAGCGTGGAGGGCTTTATTAACAGCACTGGGGCCAGTCAAAGCAATTAGCCATGATCTAGACATCTGGGTCGTGCTGCCATGGTAACCTACACCCAAGTGGTTCGATATAGTGGCCGCCATTATATAGCCATTATATATATACTGGTTCCCAGTAAAAACTAACAAAACCAAGTACAGAGCGTTGGGCGTTTACAACGCGTTGGTATTTACACTTTCGAAAACAGGGTTCAGTCGCAAAAGGCTGTTCACTCGCACTGTGAACTGCACAACAAATAACGTAGTTAATCATACATTAACGTAGGTCAACAGACAAATATGTGACACAAATATAAACATATTAAAAATGAAATATATATATGAATGACATACATACGTATGTGACTTTCGTAAATATATCTCTCATGACAAACAAACCTGTAGTCGGCAGTGACGGTTTGACAGGTAGTTACCATCATGGGATTGTGTGATAGTTTGACAGGTAGTTACCATCATGGGATTGTGTGACGGTTTGACAGGTAGTTACCATCATGGGATTGTGTGACAGTTTGACAGGTAGTTACCATCATGGGATTGTGTGACGGTTTGACAGGTAGTTACCATCATGGGATTGTGTGACAGTTTGACAGGTAGTTACCATCATGGGATTGTGTGACAGTTTGACAGGTAGTTACCATCATTGGATTGTGTGACAGTTTGACAGGTAGTTACCATCATGGGATTGTGTGACAGTTTGACAGGTAGCTACCATCATAGGATTGTGACAGTTTGACAGGTAGTTACAATCATAGGATTGTGACAGTTTGACAGGTAGTTACCATCATGGGCTTGTGTGACAGTTTGTCAGGTAGTTACCATCATGGGCTTGTGTGACAGTTTGACAGGTAGTTACCCTCATGGGATTGTGTGACGGTTTGACAGGTAGTTACCATCATAGGATTGTGTGACAGTTTGACAGGTAGTAACCATCATGGGATTGTGTGACGGTTTGACAGGTAGTTACCATCATGGGATTGTGTGACGGTTTGACAGGTAGTTACCATCATAGGATTGTGTGACAGTTTGACAGGTAGTTACCCTCATGGGATTGTGTGACAGTTTGACAAGTAGTTACCCTCATGGGATTGTGTGACGGTTTGACAGGTAGTTACCATCATAGGATTGTGTGACGGTTTGACAGGTAGTTACCATCATAGGATTGTGTGACAGTTTGACAGGTAGTTACCATCATGGGATTGTGACAGTTTGACAGGTAGTTACTCTCATGGGATTGTGTGACGGTTTGACAGGTAGTTACCCTCATGGGATTGTGTGACAGTTTGACAGGTAGTTACCATCATAGGATCGTGTGACAGTTTGACAGGTAGTTACCATCATAGGATTGTGACAGTTTGACAGGTAGTTACCATCATGGGATTGTTTGACAGGTAGTTACCATCATGGGATTGTGTGACAGTTTGACAGGTAGTTACCATCATGGGCTTGTGTGACAGTTTGACAGGTAGTTACCATCATGGGATTGTGTGACAGTTTGACAGGTAGTTACCATCATGGGCTTGTGTGACAGTTTGACAGGTAGTTACCATCATGGGATTGTGTGACAGTTTGACAGGTAGTTACCATCATGGGATTGTGTGACAGTTTGACAGGTAGTTACCCTCATGGGATTGTGTGACAGTTTGACAGGTAGTTACCATCATAGGATTGTGACAGTTTGCCAGGTAGTTACCCTCATGGGATTGTGTGACAGTTCGACAGGTAGTTACCATCATAGGATCGTGTGACAGTTTGACAGGTAGTTACCATCATAGGATTGTGACAGTTTGACAGGTAGTTACCATCATGGGATTGTGTGACAGTTTGACAGGTAGTTACCATCATGGGCTTGTGTGACAGTTTGACAGGTAGTTACCATCATGGGATTGTGTGACAGTTTGACAGGTAGTTACCATCATGGGCTTGTGTGACAGTTTGACAGGTAGTTACCATCATGGGATTGTGTGACAGTTTGACAGGTAGTTACCATCATAGGATTGTGACAGGTAGTTACCATCATGGGATTGTGTGACAGTTTGACAGGTAGTTACCATCATGGGATTATGTGACAGTTTGACAGGTAGTTACCATCATGGGATTGTGACAGTTTGCCAGGTAGTTACCCTCATGGGATTGTGTGACAGTTTGACAGGTAGTTACCATCATAGGATTGTGACAGGTAGTTACCATCATGGGATTGTGTGACAGTTTGACAGGTAGTTACCATCATGGGATTATGTGACAGTTTGACAGGTAGTTACCATCATGGGCTTGTGTGACAGTTTGACAGGTAGTTACCATCATGGGATTGCGTGACAGTTTGACAGGTAGTTACCATCATGGGATTGTGTGACAGTTTGACAGGTAGTTACCCTCATGGGATTGTGTGACAGTTTGACAGGTAGTTACCATCATAGGATTGTGACAGTTTGACAGGTAGTTACCATCATGGGATTGTGCGACAGTTTGACAGGTAGTTACCATCATGGGATTGTGTGACAGTTTGACAGGTAGTTACCATCATGGGATTGTGACAGTTTGACAGGTAGTTTCCCTCATGGGATTGTGTGACAGTTTGACAGGTAGTTACCCTCATGGGATTGTGTGACAGTTTGACAGGTAGTTACCATCATAGGATTGTGACAGGTAGTTACCATCATGGGATTGTGTGACAGTTTGACAGGTAGTTACCATCATGGGATTATGTGACAGTTTGACAGGTAGTTACCATCATGGGCTTGTGTGACAGTTTGACAGGTAGTTACCATCATGGGATTGCGTGACAGTTTGACAGGTAGTTACCATCATGGGATTGTGTGACAGTTTGACAGGTAGTTACCCTCATGGGATTGTGTGACAGTTTGACAGGTAGTTACCATCATAGGATTGTGACAGTTTGACAGGTAGTTACCATCATGGGATTGTGCGACAGTTTGACAGGTAGTTACCATCATGGGATTGTGTGACAGTTTGACAGGTAGTTACCATCATGGGATTGTGACAGTTTGACAGGTAGTTTCCCTCATGGGATTGTGTGACAGTTTGACAGGTAGTTACCCTCATGGGATTGTGTGACAGTTTGACAGGTAGTTACCATCATAGGATTGTGACAGGTAGTTACCATCATGGGATTGTGTGACAGTTTGACAGGTAGTTACCCTCATGGTATTGTGTTACAGTTTGACAGGTAGTTACCATCATAGGATTGTGACAGTTTGACAGGTAGTTACTATCATGGGATAGTTTGACAGGTAGTTACCATCATGGGATTGTGTTACAGTTTGACAGGTAGTTACCATCATGGGATTGTGTGACGGTTTGACAGGTAGTTACCATCATGGGATTGTGTGACGGTTTGACAGGTAGTTACCATCATGGGATTGTGTGACAGTTTGACAGGTAGTTACCATCATGGGATTGTGTGACGGTTTGACAGGTAGTTACCATCATGGGATTGTGTGACAGTTTGACAGGTAGTTACCATCATGGGATTGTGTGACAGTTTGACAGGTAGTTACCATCATGGGATTGTGTGACAGTTTGACAGGTAGTTACCATCATGGGATTGTGTGACAGTTTGACAGGTAGTTACCATCATGGGATTGTGTGACAGTTTGACAGGTAGTTACCATCATGGGATTGTGTGACAGTTTGACAGGTAGTTACCCTCATGGGATTGTGTGACCGTTTGACAGGTAGTTACCATCATAGGATTGTGACAGTTTGACAGGTAGTTACCATCATGGGATTGTGTGACAGTTTGACAGGTAGTTACCATCATGGGATTGTGTGACAGTTTGACAGGTAGTTACCATCATGGGATTGTGACAGTTTGACAGGTAGTTACCCTCATGGGATTGTGTGACAGTTTGACAGGTAGTTACCATCATAGGATTGTGACAGTTTGACAGGTAGTTACCATCATAGGATTGTGACAGTTTGACAGGTAGTTACCATCATGGGATTGTGTGACAGTTTGACAGGTAGTTACCATCATGGGATTGTGTTACAGTTTGACAGGTAGTTACCATCATGGGATTGTGTGACGGTTTGGCAGGTAGTTACCATCATGGGATTGTGTGACGGTTTGACAGGTAGTTACCATCATGGGATTGTGTGACGGTTTGACAGGTAGTTACCATCATGGGATTGTGTGACAGTTTGACAGGTAGTTACCATCATGGGCTTGTGTGACAGTTTGACAGGTAGTTACCCTCATGGGATTGTGTGACAGTTTGACAGGTAGTTACCATCATAGGATTGTGACAGTTTGACAGGTAGTTACCATCATGGGATTGTCTGACAGTTTGACAGGTAGTTACCATCATGGGATTGTGTGACAGTTTGACAGGTAGTTACCATCATGGGATTGTGTGACAGTTTGACAGGTAGTTACCATCATGGGATTGTGACAGTTTGACAGGTAGTTACCCTCATGGGATTGTGTGACTGTTTGACAGGTAGTTACCATCATAGGATTGTGACAGTTTGACAGGTAGTTACCATCATGGGATTGTGTGACAGTTTGACAGGTAGTTACCATCATGGGATTGTGTGACAGTTTGACAGGTAGTTACCATCATGGGATTGTGTGACAGTTTGACAGGTAGTTACCCTCATGGGATTGTGTGACAGTTTGACAGGTAGTTACCCTCATAGGATTGTGACAGTTTGACAGGTAGTTACCATCATAGGATTGTGACAGTTTGACAGGTAGTTACCATCATGGGATTGTGTGACAGTTTGACAGGTAGTTACCCTCATGGGATTGTGTGACGGTTTGACAGGTAGTTACCATCATGGGATTTTGTGACGGTTTGACAGGTAGTTACCATCATGGGATTGTGTGACGGTTTGACAGGTAGTTACCATCATGGGATTGTGTGACAGTTTGACAGGTAGTTACCATCATGGGATTGTGTTACAGTTTGACAGGTAGTTACCATCATGGGATTGTGTGACGGTTTGACAGGTAGTTACCATCATGGGATTGTGTGACGGTTTGACAGGTAGTTACCATCATGGGATTGTGTGACAGTTTGACAGGTAGTTACCATCATGGGATTGTGTGACAGTTTGACAGGTAGTTACCATCATGGGATTGTGTGAGAGTTTGACAGGTAGTTACCATCATGGGATTGTGTGACAGTTTGACAGGTAGTTACCATCATGGGATTGTGTGACAGTTTGACAGGTAGTTACCATCATGGGATTGTGTTACAGTTTGACAGGTAGTTACCATCATGGGATTGTGTGACAGTTTGACAGGTAGTTACCATCATGGGCTTGTGTGACAGTTTGACAGGTAGTTACCATCATGGGCTTGTGTGACAGTTTGACAGGTAGTTACCATCATGGGATTGTGTGACAGTTTGACAGGTAGTTACCATCATGGGATTGTGTGACAGTTTGACAGGTAGTTACCATCATGGGATTGTGTGACAGTTTGACAGGTAGTTACCATCATGGGCTTGTGCCACCAGGGCTTGGTGGAACATCTGCCGAACGCTATTTCGTGTATGTCTCCTGTATATGGTTTTAGCATCCCTCAAATTTAACACTTACACATGTGTAACATAGGCGTCCACACGTTGTAACACAAGGTAAAAAGGTCATTACGCGATATTTACTGGACTAAATCTGTGCCAAGCGTCGGGTGTAGCAGACAATTAATTTCATTTTCTATGTGCATGAACATTACTGATGGGGTTTGTGTGTGATTTTACCCATGTTTGTTTCTCTGCTTTTAGGTACGAGAGCGTTTACGAGTATGTCTAGAGCGGACGTCACAGTTAGAAGAAGAACTGGCTCAAGCCAACCAAGAGGTGAGTCACGTCATAAGATGCTACCGTGACGTCTGAACTTACGCATTAACAGTACAGTACAGTACAGAACAGTACGCATTCGTGACGTTAGTGATGTCATAACTGGACTTATTTGTCGTGATGTCATAACTTGAATTAGCCGTCGTGACGTCATAGCTTGAATTAGCCATCGTGACGTCATACCAACACTCATGACGTCATGAAAATAACGCGATCGTAGTGACATACTGTGTGATGAGAGACGTGGTGTGAGTGAACACACTAAATGAGCCAAAGACGTAGACCAGCCCCACCCCCCCCCCCCCCACACACACACGTGCTGCTCCTACATGAAGCTAGCCAACCCAAGAAACGTGATCGCCAAGTGTTACCGGACATAGCGGCTACAGTCATGACGTCAAAAAGCGTAAAAACCGTCTCCCTGTTCCTCTCCCTTCCGTCCGTCATGGTCTAGGGTTGTTGGCCACTTAAACCAACCCACCAATGTGTTGACAGACCACGTTTCTGATCACCTGACAGGCCATAGACCACGTGACGGACTCGCGAGCTCCTGTCCGACTACAGATATGACCAACGATTTGAACGTTATGTCTAATCCAGATACAAAACAAAAACCGATCTGAACAAATCACGCGATGAATCACGGCAAATATCGTATGACAAAAACTTGCATAAAGCGCCCCACCACAGGGCATGACTCCCCCCCCCCCCCACTCACCCCCACCCCTCACCCCAATCACCCTCACCCCACCCCCCTGAGCACATCACGTGACACGCGCCGTAACAACGCTCAGGAGATATGACGCCACTGACCGCATGCTTTTCCTAAAGCGGAAGTGAGTCAAACCGCCGTGAGATTTATATATATATATATATATATATATATACCCTCCCGCTCCCCACCTCCCCACCTCCCCACCTCCCCACCTCCCCACCTCCCCACCCTCCTCCCCTGCACACGCTTTTGACATCCATAAAGTTGTCGGCCTGAGTTTTAAAATGTCGATCGCTGCCCCCGCGCCGATCCCAAAGATAGGTGGGGAGGCTCCCACAGTGGAAGTCACCTGGTGAATTATTCAGCTCAGCCTGCCGGGATTAATGGCGCAGACTTGGCTTTTCATGGTCCGAGACATGGCATGGATTGACGGCCGCAAAATCTGCCCCTGGCATGCTTGAGAGGATAACTACAGCGTGTCTACGTGTGGTGGGGGTGGGGTGGGGTGGGGTGTCATGGGGGTGGGGGGTGACGGGGAGCATGGAAGACGCGTTTGTTGCTGCCTTTTATGGATGCAAAAAAAAATCCTCTTCCATCTGTGACGTCATGGCTTTTATTCTGAGTCAGTCAGCTGTAGGGGCTTGGGGGGAATGGGTGGGGGGGTAGTTTGGTAGTGGCGTCTCTGGTTGTACAGGTCCCTAGGGGATCACTTCGCGTGGATCCGACGCCTCCCACGAGTCTGGAAATTACTTCAAATTATGACTGTTGCACTGATATTGAGATGTTAATGATGTAGTATTATTTATTTATTTGGACATCATTTCTTTTCTGGGTTTCCCTAAAAATGGATGCCATCGAGCAGGGTCATCTCTAAGTTAAACATACACACGCAGACTATAGTATCTGTGGGTCTGGGGCTGCCACGAGAAGTGCACTATATATTGCCCCTATAACGCTCCAACCATCCCCTACATCGGGGGCAGGACCCATCCGACCCCATCTCAGTGTCCCGGGACCCCAGGGCCCATCCGACCCCATCTCACTGTCCCGGGACCCCAGGGCCCATCCCACCCCACCTCACTGTCCCGGGACCCCAGGGCCCATCCCACCCCACATCACTGTCCCGGGACCCCAGGGCCCATCCGACCCCATCTCACTGTCCCGGGACCCCAGGGCCCATCCGACCCCATCTCACTGTCCCGGGACCCCAGGGCCCATCCGACCCCATCTCACTGTCCCGGGACCCCAGGGCCCATCCGACCCCATCTCACTGTCCCGGGACCCCAGGGCCCATCCGACCCCATCTCACTGTCCCGGGACCCCAGGGCCCATCCGACCCCATCTCACTGTCCCAGGACCCCAGGGCCCATCCGACCCCATCTCACTGTCCCGGGACCCCAGGGCCCATCCGACCCCATCTCACTGTCCCAGGACCCCAGGGCCCATCCGACCCCATCTCACTGTCCCGGGACCCCAGGGCCCATCCGGCCCCATCTCACTGTCCCGGGACCCCAGGGCCCATCCGACCCCATCTCACTGTCCCGGGACCCCAGGACCCATCCGACCCCATCTCACTGTCCCAGGACCCCAGGGCCCATCCGACCCCATCTCCCTGTCCCGGGACCCCAGGGCCCATCCGACCCCATCTCACTGTCCCAGGACCCCAGGGCCCATCCGACCCCATCTCACTGTCCCGGGACCCCAGGGCCCATCCGGCCCCATCTCACTGTCCCGGGACCCCAGGGCCCATCCGACCCCATCTCACTGTCCCGGGACCCCAGGGCCCATCCGACCCCATCTCACTGTCCCGGGACCCCAGGACCCATCCGACCCCATCTCACTGTCCCAGGACCCCAGGGCCCATCCGACCCCATCTCACTGTCCCGGGACCCCAGGGCCCATCCGACCCCATCTCACTGTCCCAGGACCCCAGGGCCCATCCGACCCCATCTCACTGTCCCGGGACCCCAGGGCCCATCCGGCCCCATCTCACTGTCCCGGGACCCCAGGGCCCATCCGACCCCATCTCACTGTCCCGGGACCCCAGGGCCCATCCGACCCCATCTCACTGTCCCGAGATATACACATTCGATATACAAGACAAACACGTGATTCTGGTGCTTAGAGAACTTCTTTCATTTTAACAAAATCATACATTGAAGAAAAATATTACACGTATACAATACATTCGATATGCTAGTCGATCACGTGGTGCTTAGAACTTCTCCTTACAGCTTCCTAGTACCATGTGTATTATGTGTACTATGCGTACCGTGCCTCCTATGTGTACTCTGTGGACCTGGCATTCTAGGGCCACCGTATGACGGACGAGAGCTAAAGGCCGCCTAAAGTCTGCTGATTTACTGCTGTTTGCAGGGCGGACATCACGCTAGATGTCTGATTGTTGTCGGTTTAACACCTACAAAGTGTCTTCGATGGCGAGTCCCTCCTAAATTCGAGTATCCTTATCCCCTCTCAGACCGCAAACGAACCGTTGTAGGCCCCCCGTGAGAGACATTACCTCTGTCCTTTACAGGCCAGTCGGCCGCCGTGGTGATACCCTGTCCGCCCTGTCTGTTACACACGCTCCTTACAGTGCTGTCGCCGCAACCCTTACCCCAACCCTTACCCCAATCCTTACCTCAACCCTTACCACAATCCCTACCCCAACCCTTACTCCAATCCTTACCTCAACCCTTACCCCAATCCTTACCCCAACCCTTACCCCAACCCTTACCCCAGCCCTTACCCCAACCTTTACCCCAGCTCTTACCCCAACCCTTACCCCAGCCTTTACCCCAACCCTTACCCCAGCCCTTACCCCAGCCCTTACCCTAGCCCTTACCCCAGCCCTTACCATTGCCTCAATCACTACACCAGCCCTTACCCCAGTCCTTACCCCAATCCTTACCCCAACACTTACCATTACCTCAACCCTTACCTCAACCCTTACCATTACCTCAACCCTTACAATTACCTCAACCCTTACCCTCTTACCCCAGCCGTTACCCCATCCTTTACCCCAGCCCTTACCTCGGCCCCATCCCCCTCGCTTTCAGTCTGTTCGCTCAATTTCCGGGATTTTTTATTTCTTTCTCGAGTTACTATCTCCGGGACCCACACCGCTCCCTTACTCTCTCCAAACCTCTGCTATCGCCCCCACCCCCCTTTTTAATCCTCGTCTCCCATCCGTTCCACACAACGCCCCATTTTTCCATTTCTAACGGACGTTTGCCTTTTACCGAGCTCGGCCCTTCCTGTTCCCTTCCTCTCTGTGCCCGCTTCCTGTCCACCCCATACTCCATCGTTACCCCCTCCCATCTCCCCTTCACCCCCCCCCCCTACACCCCACCCCCTCCCCTCCGCAGACCGCCGCCGTCCCAGTTGTGTTGCGAGCAGCCTTATGACACCTCCGCGACCCATTCTGCCATGCCTTCCCGGCGTGCCACGCGGGGATCACGTGGTCTGGCCTGGGCCGCTTGGCCGCCGAGTCGTGATTGAGTTTCTCATTATAACGTCCTAACGAGGGGTCTCCGGCCCCCGGCCCCCGGCCCCCCGCCCCCCGGCCCACTGGACCCCTGGACCCCTGGACCCCAGACCGATGGACCCTTAACTGTCTACGTCTCTGTGCCTCCCGCCCCCCCCTCCCCTTCTCCCCCACCGCCATCTACCACCCGTCAGTCTCAGACAGTTGTTACCCACCCGACTGTCTCTATCGCCCGACTCCGCTCTTCTGTATCTATCCAGCGGAAACAATCGTGTTTTTTGTGAGTGGCGGTGTGTGTGGGGGGGGGGGGGGGGCATTGGTTCCACGTCGTCTTCCAGTCACTACCCTATCACAACCCATCACAGGCTACCACAGCCTACCACGACCTACCGCAGCCTACCACAACCCACCACACTCCGCAATTGTGTTCTCACCTGAGTCGCAGAAATCTGCCGTTTTAGTCCCCGGAAGCTCTCCGAAAATATGGCTTCATCGCCTCTCGTGGCCTCTCCACCCCGTCCCCCGAGCCTCGTGGGCAAAGCTTAGTGCAGGGTGCAATTTGCCGGCCTGGCCTGGCAGATGGATGCCGGCCTGGCCTGGCAGATGGATAACGGTCCTGGGCTGGGGTGGCCTTTAGACAGGAGGAGGGGGGTGGGGGGTATTAGAGTCTTGGTGTGGCGACAATTGGCAGGAGACCCGCTGAACAATCAGCCGAGACACCCATGTCGTCTGGTCAGGACGGGGATCTTTGACCCCTGCCTGGGCGGGGGTGGGGGGTAGATATAAAAGAGTCACAAATACATTAGTGACTTGACAACGGCAATAGCAAGAGTGATAAACACCATATGGAGTAACACATACATTAGTGCCTTGACAACGGCAATATTAAGAGTGATAAAGACAATATAGTCACAAATTCATTAGTGACTTAACAACGGCAATAGTAAGAGTGATAAAGACAATACAGATTAACAGATACATTAGTGACGTGACAACGCCAATAGTAAGAGTGATAAATACAAGACAGATTAACACATACATTAGTGACGTGACAACGCCAATAGTAAGAGTGATAAAGACAATATAAAGTGACAGATACATTAGTGACGTGACAACGGCAATAGTAAGAGTGATAAAGACAATATAGAGTGACAGATACATTAGTGACGTGACAACGCCAATAGTAAGAGTGATAAAGACAATATAGAGTGACAAATACATTAATGGTCTAACAGCGGCAATAGTAAGAGTGATAAAGACAATATAGTGACAGATACATTAGTGACGTTACAACGGCAATAGTAAGAGTGATAAAGACAATATAGAGTAACACATACATTAGTGACGTGACAACGCCAATATTAAGAGTGATAAAGACAATATAGAGTGACAGATACATTAGTGACGTGACAACGGCAATAGTAAGAGTGATAAAGACAATATAGCGTGACACATACATTAGTGACGTGACAACGCCAATATTAAGAGTGATAAAGACAATATAGAGTGACAAATACATTAGTGACGTGACAACGGCAATAGTAAGAGTGATAAAGACAATATAGAGTAACACATACATTAGTGACGTGACAACGCCAATATTAAGAGTGATAAAGACAATATAGAGTGACAGATACATTAGTGACGTGACAACGCCAATAGTAAGAGTGATAAAGACAATATAGAGTGACAGATACATTAATGGCTTAACAGCGGCAATAGTAAGAGTGATAAAGACAATATAGTGACAGATACATTAGTGACGTGACAACGGCAATAGTAAGAGTGATAAAGACAATATAGAGTAACACATACATTAGTGACGTGACAACGCCAATATTAAGAGTGATAAAGACAATATAGAGTGACAGATACATTAGTGACGTGACAACGGCAATAGTAAGAGTGATAAAGACAATATAGAGTAACACATACATTAGTGACGTGACAACGCCAATATTAAGAGTGATAAAGACAATATAGTGACAGATACATTAGTGACGTGACAACGGCAATAGTAAGAATGATAAAGACAATATAGAGTAACACATACATTAGTGACGTGACAACGCCAATATTAAGAGTGATAAAGACAATATAGAGTGACAGATACATTAGTGACGTGACAACGGCAATAGTAAGAGTGATAAAGACAATATAGAGTAACACATACATTAGTGACGTGACAACGCCAATATTAAGAGTGATAAAGACAATATAGAGTGACAAATACATTAGTGACGTGACAACGGCAATAGTAAGAGTGATAAAGACAACATAGAGTAACACATACATTAGTGACGTGACAACGCCAATATTAAGAGTGATAAAGACAATATAGAGTGACAGATACATTAGTGACGTGACAACGACGTGACAACGCCAATATTAAGAGTGATAAAGACAATATAGAGTGACAGATACATTAGTGACGTGACAACGCCAATAGTAAGAGTGATAAAGACAATATAAAGTGACAGATACATTAGTGACGTGACAACGGCAATAGTAAGAGTGATAAAGACAATATAGAGTGACAGATACATTAGTGACGTGACAACGCCAATAGTAAGAGTGATAAAGACAATATAGAGTGACAGATACATTAATGGCTTAACAGCGGCAATAGTAAGAGTGATAAAGACAATATAGTGACAGATACATTAGTGACGTGACAACGGCAATAGTAAGAGTGATAAAGACAATATAGAGTAACACATACATTAGTGACGTGACAACGCCAATATTAAGAGTGATAAAGACAATATAGAGTGACAGATACATTAGTGACGTGACAACGGCAATAGTAAGAGTGATAAAGACAATATAGAGTGACAAATACATTAGTGACGTGACGACGCCAATAGTAAGAGTGATAAAGACAATATAGAGTGACAGATACATTAGTGACGTGACGACGCCAATAGTGAGAGTGATAAAGACAACCCTGAATGCAGTAAGCACACCAATGAGTGTGCGTCCCAAGGTATAGGCTGAGGAGCTGAGCACGGACTGGGGAGGGGGAGGGGGGGGGGGGGTACCACCATCAGGCCAAGCGACTATCACTCCCCACATCAATCACATAGACTCCTCAATGCTATTGTCACACAATGTGAGATTCTTTCTACATCAAACAAATTGCCGATACCTCTCCCCCCTCCCCACCCCCCTCGCTCTCAAAGTGAGGCACTCCGTCACCCATTCCCTCACCCATCCACTCACCCAGCATTGATCATCGTCTCTGAATAAGCCCTGAACGTCGCCCTAGTTATGTGGCTGTCTGCCTGTAGCCTGTGTAAGGGACTGCGGAGGGAAGGAGGGCTGTGGAGGGAGAAGGGGTCCCCACATTGCCCAGGCTCCGGGGTCGTGTTGGTGGTGGTGGTGGTATCTATCGCCGGGCTTACCCTGTCGGGCTGGTCGTCAAGGTCGGGCCGCCATTTCATCTTGCCGGCGCCGAGGTCGTTGGTCACATCCAATGGACGTGTCCAGGGGAAATCTGATTGGCCGAGTCGCCGAGTGATAGGGATACCTACCTTCTCTTCTTTATTGGCTCTAAAGGCGGTCCTGTTTTTATCGGTCCCCACTGGGAGTGGATGGGGCCGGGGGTGGGGGGGGGTGCCGCCCATGCTATCCTCTCGCCGTCACACCGCCGGTCAACGCACGCCCGGTCCGTTTAGCCTGCCATATGTCACCGCCGTGGGCCCGCCCTCCCGCCGTGGGCCCGCCCTCCCGCCGTGGGCCCGCCCTCCCGCCGCGCCCCCTCTCGGAGAACATCTTCATTGATTGCAGGAGGCCGCCGTGAAGGCCGAGTGGTTAGGGTGCTCGATTCTGTGTGGCACCCTGGCGCCTGACAGTGTTATAATAAAGTGGCGCAGATCTCTCGGAGATAGGTTACGGGTTTCGCAGCGTGTATTATGACTGACGGACGGAGTGGGTGCGGCCGATATGTTTAGCTCGTTATGGAGTGTGTACGGTTGACGACGTGATCAGTGTCGTGTGTTCGCCGTTCTACTTACTGAGCTAGTCGGGCTTAATACGAACTGGTCGTGTTCAAATGCGCATGTTTTTGATTTCCCGTGACGTATGAGGGCTTAATGTTTACCTTTTGTTGAAATAGTAACTTCTCTTTCGAATGGCGAATATAAATTATATATTTTTGGCTTCTTTAAATTCTTTGTCGCAATGTTCATATATTTGTTTAGAGCTGTAAGATGAGTATTTTAATTTAGGTAATCTCGTATATTGTCCAAGGTGGTAGATTATTAATGTTTTCATCATATATGTATATAGCGGTCCTGTTTTTATCGTTCCCCACTGGGGACTCTCCCAGCGGGGACCATCCACTCCCAGTGGGGACCGATATATATATATTGAACACGGTATATATATATATGTTTTTTGTTGATTTCCATGTGCAGTTATTCCAAGTACGAGAGAAAGAGACTTCAAAAGGTCGGCACTCGAGCGGCGAGGAGACCGGTGCGACCACCAACGCCCCCGGCGCCACCACCGGTGCCACCATCGGCGCCACCAAGCCCGGCAAGGTCAACTCCACAGACTCGGTCAGTGTCGTCAGGGGCGGCGTCATGGCAACGTGACCGTCAACATCCCGTCGCGTCGCGTCCGTGTTATTAGTCTGCCAGTGGTTCACTGGCCCGGTGTAGTTGTGTCCATACGTGCACAAATGTGTCCTAAAACACCGATCACTCCATCCTATAGACCGAGGGAATATTAATTAGGATGGCGGCTGCCTCTGGCTGCGGCGCTATCTAGAGCTATTCGGCGCATGCTCAAAACAAAAATGAGTTAACGGTAGTCTCGGAGACAGTCTCGTGTGGTTTCCACGGAATCACCAGGGTTCGGGTTAATTACCAGCAGTCACCACAGGCAATAACTGGAGCCAGGGTTAGTGGGGGTAATAGTTGCAAGGGGAGGGGCGGGCAGGGGCTCAGGGTGACTGCCAGGATGGATGGGTGAAGTGGGGGGGTGGCTGCTGCGGAACGGGCGCTAAATCACCTGTGGTAATTGGCTCTCCCCTCTAAGCCTCTTCACTTGGGCACAAGATGGCGCAGGCTTGCTGGCCCGCCCCGGTACGACCCGAGCGCCACCTACCTACCGAGAGGCACACCACGAACGTAATAAGCCTACGCGTAGGCTCTCTTAGTAGGGGTCGCTGCGAGCACACAGTCTCTTAGTAGGGGTCGCTGCGAGCGCACAGTCTCTTAGTAGGGGTCGCTGCGAGCACACAGTCTCTTAGTAGGGGTCGCTGCGAGCACACAGTCTCTTAGTAGGGGTCGCTGCGAGCACACAGTCTCTTAGTAGGGGTCGCTGCGAGCGCACAGTCTCTTAGTAGGGGTCGCTGCGAGCACACAGTCTCTTAGTAGGGGTCGCTGCGAGCGCACAGTCTCTTAGTAGGGGTCGCTGCGAGCACACATCTTCTCCGTGGAGGTCGCTGCGAGCGCACAGTCTCTTAGTAGAGGTCGCTGCGAACGCTGGAATCCTGATCTTGTTGTTGGCGGTCAATCGGCATGTTAATGACCCTCGCACCTGTCAATGTCTGTCCCACCCACCGACTCACCTGTCACTGCCACGCCCGCACCTGTCAATGTCTGTCCCACCCACCGACTCACCAGTCACTGCCACGCCCGCACCTGTCAATGTCTGTCCCACCTACCGACTCACCAGTCATTGCCACGCCCGCGCCTGTCAATGTCTGTCCCACCCACCGACTCACCAGTCACTGCCACGCCCGCACCTGTCAATGTCTGTCCCACCCACCGACTCACCAGTCACTGCCACGCCCGCACCTGTCAATGTCTGTCCCACCTACCGACTCACCAGTCATTGCCACGCCCGCACCTGTCAATGTCTGTCCCACCCACCGACTCACCAGTCACTGCCACGCCCGCACCTGTCAATGTCTGTCCCACCTACCGACTCACCAGTCATTGCCACGCCCGCACCTGTCAATGTCTGTCCCACCCACCGATTCACCAGTCACTGCCACGCCCGCACCTGTCAATGTCTGTCCCACCTACCGACTCACCAGTCATTGCCACGCCCGCACCTGTCAATGTCTGTCCCACCCACCGACTCACCTGTCACTGCCACGCCCGCACCTGTCAATGTCTGTCCCACCCACCGACTCACCTGTCACTGCCACGCCCGCACCTGTCAATGTCTGTCCCACCTACCGACTCACCTGTCAATGTCTGTCCCACCCACCGACTCACCTGTCACTGCCACGCCCGCACCTGTCAATGTCTGTCCCACCCACCGACTCACCTGTCACTGCCACGCCCGCACCTGTCAATGTCTGTCCCACCCACCGACTCACCAGTCACTGCCACGCCCGCACCTGTCAATGTCTGTCCCACCCACCGACTCACCAGTCACTGCCACGCCCCCTCAAACAACGTATTTCGGACAAATGCCCCAACGTCTTTTTGTTGCCAACTCTGAATCAGCCCTTATTCTTGTGTGGCGCCTTTTGAAGTCGCACGCTTCGCCGCCTCGCCGGTTATTGTCACTGACGTCATAGGCGTTGTCACGTTATCTCGATTCCGCAGCCGCTGAAAGGGTGGAGTGATCAGGAGAGGTGGGGCAGGGACAGGGGCAGGGTGAATGTGGTGGTGGTGGTGATGGTGTGAGGGGGTGGGGAAGGAAAGTTATTGTCCCGCTCGTCTCCAGAGCGATACTAAAAACATGCCCCCCCCCCCACCCCGTTGTTATGACGAAGTTGCGCCACGTGCGTTTGAGGGTCCTGGGCGGCGGGCGGCGCGCCCCTGTGTTACGTCGTGTGAACCCCGTGCCGAATGGCATCCTAGATAAAAACTGGGGTGAATAAAAGAGGATAAAGGCAAATTGGATTGGGTGTCTTCTCAAGTCTGGCAGTGATGAAAAGCCGGAAGGGACGCGGTAAGTTGTCCTGGGTTAGCGGCACTGTGCGGGGTGGCGGGGGGGGGGGTGCTCTCAGTCGAATCGCATGTCTAAGGATCGGTGTCGCCAGGTACCCTTTTGATGTACTTCTCTTAGCCGATGTGGAGATCCGTATTCTAGGAAACTCCGGAAAAGTTTGGTCGTAGAAAATTCCACGTCGTAGTTTTTGTGGAATGACTGGAGACTAGTAATAAAGTGGATATAGCTGGAGACTAGTAATAAAGTGGATATAGCTATCACCTCGCGGTCACGCTGTAGGATGTTATTCTACTCTGGCAATTATCTGCCTCACCTCTAACATGCGGTGCCCGGGAACGCCGTTCAATGAATGTCTTTATTTCAATACAGGATAAGTACATGTATATACATTTATAAATTATATACTTCACACCGTATTCCTTCCATACCTGACTCAAGAAATAACGTTAAGCTGATAATGAGCTCACATTATGTTTGTCGCAGTTGATGTAAATCCGCATGGGCAAGGAAGGGGAGGGGGGGGGTTACTTGTGTACATGTGCACGCTTCTTAATACGAAATGTGAGATTCAAGTTATTAACTGTTTTACACTAACCCTCTTCTTGTTTTTCTTCCCCTTTCAGAGATTATCAAATGGTTCCATAGACCCAGACTCGGATATAAACCGGGTGATAGAACTGCAAGAAACTGTGGAGAAACAAAATAATGAATTGACTGCCTTTAGGAACAAAATTCAAGAACTTACTAATAAAATAAGTGAATTGGAAGAGCAGCTCTCCACGTCGCAAAAGGAGCTTCTCAAGAGTCAAGAGCAGACGGTGAAACTCCAGCGAGAGTTGCGCGAGGTAAGTCGAGACTTCGCTCATTGGTGGTGGAAATGAGGACGTGGTGCGGCGGGGCGCCCCCAGCGGACCGCTGTGGTGGTGGAGAGTGGGCGGCGGCTGTCTTGTCGTGACCACAAGCCGTTACACAGCGCACGGCAGCCGCCAGGGGACAGGACCGAAATGGCTTTCGAGTTGTTTCTTTTTTATGATGGATACATTTTTTAGGGGGTAGGCTGGGTGGGTGGAGGGGGTAGAGAGACAAATCTGAGGGGCGCGTAAGGTTCGGGATTCGCCCACTAGATGGCGCCCCGCGCGTAACATGGATCACGTCGGCCACGCGAAATAAATCTGGCTGCCATCGTGAAATAGACGCCGTTTTGCATGTGAAATGGATAGCATTTGCCAAGTGGCTTGTAGAATAGCGTGGTATTGTTGTTATTGAGTGGTCGAGGGCCGTGAGGACAAGGCGGTCACACCCACCCTGGCTAGGCAGCAATATGTAACATTAATATAGCCTAGTGTGAGGAAATATCTTTTTTTTTTCTTCTTTTTTATATTATATATATATATTATTATATTCCCAACAAATGGGGTAGCAAATCAGATCCTGGTATAATCAAAATTCTTCCTCGTAATAGATGTAATGGTGATGTAAAAAATGATTTTTTTCTTTTAAATAAAGATGTAATGGCAATAACGAAAAGAAATGTCGCGAAGTGGGTCTTTCACGCTCAAGCGAACCATTGTTTCAGTATAGCTCACGTAATACTCAAATGTTCCAAACGTTTTACAAAGGAATCGGAATATTTTTGATACGGCTAGGTACAGGTTTTTCTTCAAAATCATTTGAATGAACTCCCTGTAAGTCAGTACATTTATGCAAGTGCGCAAATCACTGCCTTTTCCCTGCGCAATCACTGGCCCCGTCACCTGGCTCCCCCTGGTGGAGTGATATGAAGATTTACTACGCTGGTTCCCTCTGCGGAGTGATCTCCGCGTGTTACGGGCCCGGGCCGCTGGCTTAACGAGCTCTGCACGGCAGTAAGGACTGTCTTCCCTGAAAACGAACGCCACTGGTCAGGCAGCTGTTCCCTTCACCATTACTCTCAGCAAGGGTGCAAAAACGACAGTTTGGCCCCAAGTAGTTGGCTGTTGGGGAGTTGTTTTCATCCCTCCTCGGTCTTCTCGGATTTACCCCCACAGGGTAACGTGCTTCTGTGCCCCCCGACAGCTGCCCCCCCCCCAACCCTACCACCCGTTAGTTAGAATATTGATTGATATACGTGAAGATAACTGGATGAGTTGCCTCGATTGGTATCCTTTTGCGGGTTGTTATATTAACATTATTCCGGTTGGAATAATTGTCTTATTGTGTAGTAATCTGTCCAAGTCACGTCTACAAAACATATATCTGAGACCCATCTAAGAGTTTATATGGCATTGAAGTGATAAGCCGCATGTTGGTCACCGCCACAGAGATTGGTCCAACCTGGCTGGGGAAATGTGCCCCTCTCCCTCCCCCCCCCCCCCCCCTCCCCCTCCTCCTTCCCCCCTCCTGACGGTGCCCTGTCCTTTCAGTCCCTAGCCCAGGGTGAGGACCAGGAGGAGCGCGGATCGCCACGCTAGAGAAGTGTGCCCCCCCCCCCTCCCCCCCCCCCCTCTCCCCCCTCCTGACTATGCCTGACGGTGCCCTGTCCTTTCAGTCCCTAGCCCAGCGTGAGGACCAGGAGGAGCGGATCGCCACGCTAGAGAAGCGCTACCTGAACGCTCAGCGGGAAACCACCTCGGTGCACGACCTCAACGACAAGCTCGAGTCAGAAGTGGCCACCAAGGAATCGCAATATAAAGCGGTGAGTTAACGTTTTTTGTTTTTGGCGGAGCGATCGAGGCTACGTTCATGAAAATAGCGCGTGTAATTGTGAAAGAAAAACAGGAGCAGGTTTCTATCGGGCGGCAATGGGTGAAATGTACACGATTTTCATTTGAAAAATGTTGCCTGTGGGGTGTTTTGCTGGGTTGTTACTCCAACTCCCAATGAGGCCCCTAGGAGTCGCCACTGGTGTATCGGACGTGCGGTACAGTTCCTAATGTGGCCCCCAGGAAGCGCCACTGGTATATCGGACATGCGATACAGCTCCCAATGTGGCCCCCAGGAGGCGCCACTTATGTATCGGACGAGCCATACAGGTCCCAATGTAGCCCCTAGGAGGCGTCACTGGTGCCGTACAGCTCCCAATGTGGCCCCTAGGATGCGCCACTGGTGTATCGGATGTACCATACAGCTCCCAATGTGGCCCCTAGGAGGCGCCACTGGTGTATCGGACGTGCCATAAAGCTTCCAATGTGGCCCCTAGGAGGCGCCACTGGTGTATCGGACGTGCCATAACGCTCCCAATGTGGCCCCTAGGAGGCGCAACTGGTGTATCGGACGTGCCATTACGCTCCCAATGAGGCCCCTAGCAGGCGCCACTGGTGTATCGGACGTGCCATAAAGCTCCCAATGTGGCCCCTAGGAGGCGCCACTGGTGTATCAGGTGTCCCATTATGTGCGTGATAGCGCTTGACAATTATATGGCACTATACATTACCACAACCTACGGTAGTTAACCTGTTTTGTAACCTTCTCAATGTGCCCATGAATCTGCCTAGATTTAAACCTCATTTAATGGGGTGCCATATTTGATCCTGGTGGTGAAGTAGTGTTTTACGCAACTTTCTGTGTAGATGTCTCGTCTATATGGTCTGTTTGTGTCGATGACTCCCGATGTCGTTTGTGTGGTGCCTTGACCAATGTGTCAATGACCCCCCCCCCCTCCCACCCACCCCGTATTTCTGTGGAGGTTCCCTCACGGCGTTGACGTAAACAGAAGACGCAGTGTTTCGCATCTTCCCCAGTTTACAATTTTGGCCTCTTAAAGTTGCATGTCGAGTTCTTTCCCGCCAAAACTAAGCCCAGGCGAAATTTATATCAAAATTTGCAGAAAACTCGATTGTTTCATTCTATAAATTCGGAAAACTGATAAACATCGCCGTTTCGGCTGTGGTGTGGCAAACGTGTCTATCCCGGGACACCACAGAACTCGGTCGCGGCACTGCTACTTATACCAAAGCATCGCGAAGCACACAAACTGATGACGTTTACCACTAAAATGAAAACGTGTGGTCAATTATTATCAGGGACAAGGCTAAGAGACACTATTTGGCAGTCTGGTATGGGTGTAGTATAGATAAAAGAAGTCTTGAATGATTCAAGGACTGATTCTTATATGTATTTTGACCTCATTAGTTTTGGCGGGAAAGAGCTCCACATGCAACTTTAATTATTCTTCCTGTCACGTGACAGAGTGGCGTTTTCGTGACCTCATTGCACCTTTCTCTTTTGACGTCATCTGCGCTGATTGGTTCGTTATCCCATCGCATGTTAACTGTAACCGTCATCTGGCACCCAAGGCGGCTTGACGCTCCTAGTATTTCTCCCCCTAACCCCATCCCAGCCCCCGTACCCGTACCCCTGCCCTGCCCCGACCCCCACCCCAGGCCCGACCCCATACCCCAACCTCACCACCAACCCATCCCCTCGTTGCGGTCTGTACTCAATCTAAATATAGCCGTATCGGCTGGCACCTTACGGGCGTGATAACGGCTGTGTGGTGGTGCACCGCGATATTACCCACGTCCTAATAGGGCCTCTCGGCACATGATACATTTAGGCATTCTCCCTGCGTTCCATTGGTAATAAAGTCCACCGGCAGTTACCTCCACCCCCACCCTCCATCCCCCTACCCGACCACCTCACACACCCTCCCGACTAACGAATATTCTCTGTCCTTGCTTCATCTACCACCCTCTGCACCCTTACCCCCCCCCCCCCCCCGCCCGCTCTCCCACTCCCTGGCTCATCACCTTATTTAAGTCTGACCCATTACTTATGCATACCCCCCCCCTATCTATACCGGTATCTACTTTATGATAATCATACTCACCCGTCATTCAATTCCATGAAAACCACCCCACCCCACCCCTCCCCAACCCCATCCACCCCAACTCCCGAATCCCAGACCAGACCAGACCGCTGGCAGCAGATTGATGTGAACGGGGATGCCGCCACATTGAGTTTAGTGAGACTAATGAATTGTTTTGCCCTCTATCTGCCGTCGCTGTTGCCTTGTCAGGGACTAAATCCATTTGTGCAACTACCCCCCCCCCCCCCCACCGCCACGGATGACGTATCAGTGTCTCGCACGTGTGCCGGGTGATGGTTTAACAGCCAGTCGCTTCATCAACCCCCCAGCCTCCCCTACCCCCACAAGGCCACACGCCTCAGCGCCCAACCCCCAGCCCCCGGCTCCCAGCCCCCGGCCCCAGCCCCAGCCCCAGCCTCAGTGAACGCCGAGACTTTAACGGCGACGATTTTCAGCGTCGTAAATGGATTTGGTGTCCCAGAGGCCACGTGGTTCGCCACCACCCAGTTTAGATTGTTTTAGGTGTCGGGAGTGGATATGTTGGTGGGTGGGTGGGTGGGTGGGTGGGTCTTCACTGACTGGATGCCGTGTCAAAAATATGGTGGAGGGGACAATGCGCCCTGCCACGCCCCCGCAACATCATCCCCTCTCCTCCGCGCCCCCCCCCCCACTCCACCCCCAGCCCCGCCACCCCCACCGTCCTCCCCCTTCCTGAGCCATTGCTCGCTGAGCTTATGCCATTTCGGGAAAGGGTGTAGTGTCATATTCTACTTTATGCGGGCAGCGCCACGGAATTGTGACGTTTTTATGCCGACGAGTTTGCTTTCCGAGGCTAGGTTTGCTAATGACGAGACATTTTTTGTTGCAACCTGTGTGCTCTGCCGATTTATAATGGAGCCTTTAATGGATTTCTTCTCCCATTGTGTCTGTGCTGGTCGTAACCCAATCGTTATTGCTGTTGCGTTAGGAACCATCTCACGTTCCTCTCCGTTGCTGGGACTCAGATTGGCATGAGATTTTGTCATGTCCCGCTGAAGTGTAGGGTTCGAATCCGTATTGGAACGTTTAAGTGGCCTGCTGGGATGGTTAAGTTGGACTTACTTACTAGGGTTATCTTATGAAATAATTGTGGCTTCCTTCCTCTTATTGCAAAGTTTTATCGTGTGACTGAAATGTATAATTGATAGCACTTATACTTTTCGCACTTATACTTTTCACGTTTATAATTTTCCCGTCACACTTGCTGCCATTTAGGATATTTAGATTTAAATTATTGGTACACTAGAGGATTATACGCTGATTTATGTAGGGGGGGGGGGGGTGGCAAGGGGTATCTCCGTTCCTCGGGAATGGGCTTTTCATTTCGTCATGAACTGGGAATGAGGAAGATAAATCTTTGTGTACTGGGAATCGGGAATTCGCCGACCGTCGTGATCAAGGATTTTCAATAATCGTGAACTGGCTTTTATTTAATATTAAATAACCGTGAGTCGGGAAATAGCCAATTTGTACCATGCAAGCGCCCCTTTCTTTGCATAGTATTTCTCATTTTAATTCATCATGACCTGGGATTAACCGAATTAATTTTTCGTGATCTGGGAACAGGACCCCCCTTGCCCCCCCCCCCCCCCCGCCCTACGTACACCGGTGGCAGTTTTAAACAAACGGCACGTGGATCGATGGATCAAGCCCCGCTGTGGCCCTGTCTGTGTGGTCGCAGAATAAAGATCCCAAGTCCTTCGCAAAGAGTAGGGGGTCACCCCCGCGGACATGGCTCCACTCTCCCTTCCTTCTCCCATTGACGCGATAGGACCAAAAGAGGTTAAAATGTTTTGAATATACAACCATCAACCAGTAGTAAACATGGCCACCATTGTCTTCATATGGGGACTCTTTGAAGTGAACAGCCACAGGTATGTCACTCGTAGCCTGAGGCAAGTCACAATCTGAATGGATTTTACAATATAGACACCGTCCCATGCAATTTCTCTTCCCCACCCTCTTATTTCCCCACCCTCTGGTTCCTTCTGGCCATTTCTCGTCTTGTGTGAGTCATTTCATGTTAGCACCCGTGGCTGATACCGAATGTTCATGGATTCAGGCGGAACTTTTACTCCATTTTTTTATTTTTATTTATATACTTTTTCATTTCATCTGCTATGTGTGACTGAACGGTTGAAGAAGGAACTTTATGGTTCCTAGAATTTAATTTATGCCTTATACGTTTTCCACGAGCTGCTCGATGCGGCGGAACATTTAATGGCATAATTCCATATTTATCTATTTGATATTTATATGTAGATAGTGTGTAGGAAATAGACCTCCTACAGGAGCTGCTCGATGCGGCGGAGCAGAAATATGCCACGTGGTCTTAGCATGTGTTATATGATGTGTTCGTGGTTTGCAGTGCGAGGAGAAGGTGCGCCAAGTCCAGGAGCGGCTAGACCTGGCCGAGCAGAAGCTGCAGCAGTCACTGAGCAAGGCGGAGGCGCTGCCCACGGTTGAGGCTGAGCTGGCCCAGCGCCTCGAGGCTCTGTCCCAGGTACGTGCGCAGGCCATGCCGCCGTCCCTGGTCCAGGTGCGTGTTGATAATGGACATTGTACTGTACATATTGTGAAAATATGGCATTTGTGGCAACTGTTTCTTTGCACTGATAACCTTATCATTTTACTGGGTGTGGTTTCTTGGCGCTAACAAATAAACCGGTTGTTAAGTAAGCTGAGCTGTAGATCAACGTGTCGTGGGCTCGCGCCCTGACGGCTAGAGCCCGGGTCATATTGTATCCAACCCCATTTGGTTGTTCCGTGAGATTTCATTTAGCCTTCGTTTGCCCAAAACGTGGCCTAAATACACCATGTCATTGATCTGTCTACAGGCCGAGGAGCGACACGGGTCAGCCGAGGAGAGATTGCGACAGCTCGAGTCTCAGCTAGACGAGCGAAGTGGAGAGCTACAACGGGTACGTACTCTTCCCGGGGGACTTTAATAGTGTGGAGGGCTACAACGGGTATGTACTCCTCCCGGGGGACTTTAATAGTGTGGAGGGCTACAACGGGTATGTACTCCTCACGGGGGACTTTAATGGTGTGGAGGGCTACAACGGGTATGTACTCCTCCCGGGGGACTTTAATAGTGTGAGGGCTACAACGGGTACGTACTCCTCACGGGGGACTTTAATAGTGTGGAGGGCTACAACGGGTATGTACTCCTCACGGGGGACTTTAATGGTGTGGAGGGCTACAACGGGTATGTACTCCTCACGGGGGACTTTAATAGTGTGGAGGGCTGCAACGGGTATGTACTCATCCCGGGGGACTTTAATAGTGTGGAGGGCTACAACGGGTGTGTACTCCTCCCGGGGGACTTTAATAGTGTGGAGAGCTACAACGGGTATGTACTCCTCCCGGGGGACTTTAATAGTGTGGAGGGCTACAACGGGTATGTACTCCTCCCGGGGGACTTTAATAGTGTGGAGGGCTACAACGGGTACGTACTCCTCCCGGGGGACTTTAATAGTGTGGAGGGCTACAACGGGTATGTACTCATCCCGGGGGACTCTAATAGTGTGGAGGGCTACAACGGGTATGTACTCATCCCGGGGGACTTTAATAGTGTGGAGAGCTACAACGGGTACGTACTCCTCCCGGGGGACTTTAATAGTGTGGAGGGCTACAACGGGTACGTACTCCTCCCGGGGGACTTTAATAGTGTGGAGGTCTACAACGGGTACGTACTCCTCCCGGGGGACTTTAATAGTGTGGAGGGCTACAACGGGTATGTACTCCTCCCGGGGGACTTTAATAGTGTGGAGAGCTACAACGGGTATGTACTCCTCCCGGGGGACTTTAATAGTGTGGAGAGCTACAACGGGTACGTACTCCTCCCGGGGGACTTTAATAGTGTGGAGGGCTAGAACGGGTACGTACTCCTCCCGGGGGACTTTAATAGTGTGGAGGGCTACAACGGGTACGTACTCCTCACGGGGGACTTTAATAGTGTGGAGGGCTACAACGGGTACGTACTCCTCCCGGGGGACTTTAATAGTGTGGAGGGCTACAACGGGTATGTACTCATCCCGGGGGACTTTAATAGTGTGGAGGGCTACAACGGGTATGTACTCCTCCCGGGGGACTTTAATAGTGTGGAGGGCTACAACGGGTATGTACTCCTCCCGGGGGACTTTAATAGTGTGGAGGGCTACAACGGGTACGTACTCCTCCCGGGGGACTTTAATAGTGTGGAGGGCTACAACGGGTACGTACTCCTCCCGGGGGACTTTAATAGTGTGAAGGGCTACAACGGGTACGTACTCCTCCCGGGGGACTTTAATAGTGTGAAGGGCTACAACGGGTACGTACTCCTCCCGGGGGACTTTAATAGTGTGGAGGGCTACAACGGGTATGTACTCCTCCCGGGGGACTTTAATAGTGTGGAGGGCTACAACGGGTATGTACTCCTCCCGGGGGACTTTAATAGTGTGGAGGGCTACAACGGGTACGTACTCCTCCCGGGGGACTTTAATAGTGTGGAGGGCTACAACGGGTATGTACTCCTCCCGGGGGACTTTAATAGTGTGGAGGGCTACAACGGGTACGTACTCCTCACGGGGGCTTTAATTATGTGAAGAGGTACAACAGATACGTACACCCCCCCCCCCCCCCGGGGGGGGAGACTGTGTGATAAGATCTCGAACCCTGGTTTGGAAATACGGGATGTCACTGGTGTGGTTGGGACTTGGTCCTATGGTGTTATTTTATCGGGCGAGTGACAAGGGACCGGAGCTCCAGATGCACGACGTGGGCTCGAACCCAGACCCCTGTGTCTGGGCATGTCACATCCAACCCCGTGTTCATGGTGGCGCCAGGTCTCTTCGGTTCGGATTATTGGTATCTATTTGCATAAAGAAGTGGCCTAAAACTCCTAGGGCTTCAGTTCTTTAGGAAAAGGGTGCATCTTCCTGCGACAGCTCTGCGGGAAACGAAACAACGCTCTCCATGTACCCCCCCCCCCCCCCCATGTTAGCCTTCAATGCGTCAAAGCACGAAGCCGCTACTGTGTAATATATCCTCGACATCTTATCGGCAAATGGTCTTCTTGCTTCACTTGGTATTTCTATGGTGCAGCTAGCCTGTCCCGGGCAGCCTGTCCAGGGCAGCCTGTCCCGGGCAGCCCGTCCCGGGCAGCCTGTCCCGGGCAGCCTGTCCCGGGCAGCCTGTCCCGGGCAGCCTGTCCCGGGCAGTCTGTCTGGGGCCGCCTGTCCCCGGCAGCCTGTCCCGGGCAGCCTGTCCCGGGCAGCCTGTCCCGGGCAGCCTGTCCCGGGCCCTGTCCAGGGCAGCCTGTCCCGGGCAGTCTGTCCCGGGCAGTCTGTCCCGGGCAGCCTGTCCCGGGCAGCCTGTCCCGGGCAGCCTGTCCCGGGCAGCCTGTCCCGGGCAGCCTGTCCCGGGCAGCCTGTCCCGGGCAGCCTGTCCCGGGCAGCCTGTCCCGGGCAGCCTGTCCCGGGCAGCCTGTCCCGGGCAGCCTGTCCCGGGCAGCCTGTCCCGGGCCCTGTCCCGGGCAGCCTGTCCCGGGCCCTGTCCCGGGCAGCCTGTCCCGGGCCCTGTCCCGGGCAGCCTGTCCCGGGCAGCCTGTCCCGGGCAGCCTGTCTCGGGCCCTGTCCAGGGCAGCCTGTCCCGGGCAGCCTATCCCGGGCAGCCTGTCCCGGGCAGCCTGTCCAGGGCAGCCTGTCCCGGGCAGCCTGTCCCGGGCAGCCTGTCCCGGGCAGCCTGTCCCGGGCAGCCTGTGAAGGCTAAGCAGTCGTTCTGCTGTAGGCAGCGTGTGTATTAAAGTCCCAGGGTGTCATAGGTGATCTAGTGAAAGCACTAACAATTCACTATCGAATATCTTATAATATCATTTCGCAAGTGCGCATGTGGTTTGTTGTGCACACAACAGATGCATATGTCGAATATATAGGAAATTTATGGAAGACGAATAGATTGTTAATCATTTATTTGTTTTGTCGATTAGGAAAGGGGAAAGGAGCTGCCCATTTATTAGAGAACTCGGTTGTCAATATAACGGTGACGGTGACGTCATCATAGTCAAAAACTAAAGATGCCTGAAACCTGACTGGTCAGACCAGTGACGTGGTGACCTGGTGACGTACGTATATGAAGGACTCTTCCTGCCTCTGCCGTGCCCCCCCCCCCCTCCCCCGCCTGGCTATCAACATGGTACTCACGCAGTATGTGTATCTTGAGGCGCGCACTGTCGAGAGGTGGCCACGGGACACCAATGAGCCGAGTCGTCACCCACGACGTCCGCGCCGCGCCAATCTCGGATTTGGGTTTCGACCCCCCACCCCCCCCCCCCACCCCCTCCGCTTCCTCCCCCTCTCCAGCCCCGTCAGCCACGAGGTCCGCTCCGCGCCGATCTCTAACGCCAAACACCCGCTCGATATTATCAACCCAGCCTCGTGAGAGCCCCGGACGTGGGGTGACGGATTTACCTCCCTCCCGCCCCTCGCTCCTCCCCCCACCCTCCCCGCCCCCTCCCCAAGAACGCCCTGTGGCTGAACCCAGGCTAAATTAAGCAACAGCCCCACCTGAAATCATTTCATTCGCCGTTGAGTTTTTGGCTTCGACTCCCCATCCCCACCCCCATCGCCCTCGACCCCCTCCTCCACTCCTCCCTCCGCCCCCTCTCCCTCCCCAGCCCTGCCTGCCGCCCCAGTCGGACCCGTTATGAGCCGCCTAGGTGCAATAGCGTACGAGACAACCGCCGGCTGGTGCCCTGAAAGCTTAAGGCAACTAATGTCCATAGCTTTTTCACGTCTGGTGATTGATTTAGCGTCGCGTCCATTGCCGGCGACATCTCTGGCGTGGAGTGACGTCATCGCGGCGCGCGACGCCGGCCCTCTCCGTCCGCCCGCCGGAAGCGCTGAGTCATGGCACACCTATCCCGGCTTGATAGTTTTTAGGTGGCAGACCACTAATTCATTTCCGCAAGACAGCCATCCGGGGGTGAAAGTTTAGTTGGCTCCCGCAAAAAACAGGACAGGGCAAATGAAATTATTGCCCTCTGAGAAGTTTTGAATAACGCAAATATTTGTATGGATCGCCTAGCCTCCCTCCCCCCCCCCATCCCCCCCGGCCCCTTCTTGGTGCCCACACACCCGGCACCAGAACCCCCTGGTCCGTGGGTGGTAGAGATCGGGGGTGCGAACGCGTGAGCCTGCCACCGCGTGATCGGCACGGACGGATACAGTTTCAGTTTACCGCCGCTGACTGTTTCTCTCAACGTTCTGAGATACTGACGAATGTGACCGTATCATATATAGCGTCGTTGGTCTTAGCATTGGTCGTACATGTACTCACTTGCCTTTGTCATTGGCTTTTATCCTTAGATTTAAATATAACTGTTGGTCACTATGTGGCCTAGTAGCTAGGCCAGCCTAAGCGGCCGGTGCGTGGTTCGACTCCCACCTGTGCTAATGTCTGTGCTAGTACAGAATACAGATTGCGTCTCTGAGCGATCTAATCCTGGCCATATTTAATCCCGGGCATTCCCCGGGGTTCCCTGGCCATATTTAATCCCAGGCATTCCCCGGGGGTTCCTTGGCCATATTTAATCCCAGGCATTCCCCGGGGTTCTTGGCCGCCTAATCCCAGGCATCCCCGGGGTTCCTTGGCCATATTTAATTCCAGGCATTCCCCGGGTTTCTTTGGCCGCCTAATCCCAGGCATTCCCCGGGGTTCTTTGGCCGCCTAATCCCAGACATCCCCCGGGGTTCCTTGGCCGCTTAATCCGGAGCATTCCCGGGGGTTCCTTGGGCCTAATCCCAGGCACCCCTCTGGGGTTTCTTGGCCGCCTAATCCAAGGCACTCCCCGCGGTTCCTTGGCCGCCTAATCCCAGACACGCCCCGGGGTTCCTTGGCCGCCTAATCCCAGGCACTCCCCGGGGTTTCTTGGCCGCCTAATCCCAGGCACTCCCCGGGGTTCCTTGGCCGCCTAATCCCAGGCATTCCCCGGGGTTTCTTGGCCATATTTAATCCCAGGCACTCTCCGGGGTTTCTTGGCCATATTTAATCCCAGGCACTCCCCGGGGTTCCTTGGCCATATTTAATCCCAGGCACTCCCCGGGGTTTCTTGGCCACATTTAATCCCAGGCATCCCCGGAGTTTCTTGGCCATATTTAATCCCAGGCACTCCCCGGGGTTCCTTGGCCGCCTACTCCCAGGCATTCCCCGGGGTTCCATGGCCGCCTAATCCCAGGCATCCCCGGGGTTCCTTGGCCGCCTACTCCCAGGCATTCCCCGGGGTTCCTTGGCCGCCTAGTTTAGCCCTCGTGTGCACAAGACGAGCCTGAGATAATTTCAATATCATTTCATTTCAGTTTTTCACAGTCAGTAGGGGAATGTCCTCGGTCCAGGGTCATTTCCTCTGCAATGGGAAATATCTGTGTCGATGTCGCTTTTTTTTCAGATCCTCGGTGTCGGCATTTGGAGGTCAATGTCGAATATCCATTTTTCAAATATGCCTCTGTCACGTGACGCCATTTACCCCTGCCAGACCCTTAATAAAAACCGATCCATATAATCTATATCTATATATATGTATTCTGTATCTCGTGGCAGGCGCGCCAACGAGAGAAGATGAACGAGGAACACAACTCGCGACTCTCGGCCACCGTGGACAAGCTGCTCTCAGAGTCCAACGAGCGACTGCAGCTCCACCTGAAGGAGAGAATGCAGGCCCTGGAGGAGAAGAACCAACTGAGTCAGGAGCTGGAGAAAGTCCGCAAGACCATGGACGACACACAGACCGACCGGGTAAGGCAATCGGACTCGCTGCTGTTACGGGAAAAGATGACTACCGCTCGCTTTGTTGCTGAAAGTACTCTTGGATTTATATTTCTGTATATGTAAAAGTGGCATGGAACAAACTGGTCTTTCGTTCAAGCAGCGGAGTTTTTATTAGTTAATTTTAATATTGGGCCAGCTTCTCTACAGTTAGGTCACTGTTGTGCTGGCTGCAATTCCCAAGCAGCTGTGCCCTAGTGCTTGGTGGTAGGAGTTTAGGAGTTTACAATAAATCGCTCATTTCTCTCCGTTTCAGGACAAGATTCACTTTGAAATGGAGAAGTGTAAGAGAGAAATAGAACAGCTGAAGGAGCAACTACAGCGGCTCAAGTGAGTTACCACCTTCACCGGGAACAATGTCAATAGGATCATAGGATTCACCGGGAAGGGAATCACTCGCGGAAGTGTCTTGGCCATGACTCAGGATGTTGCATTTACCATGCCGGGATGCTCTTTTGCGTAGTTTACCAAATGAATGTGTGTACATAAGTGGTCCAAAATACCCGTATCTCCATCCATCACGATATGAAGCTGTTAAAGACGCAAGCTCAGCCCTGTTACTAAGTACACGTGCACTGGCTTAAGGCGTGGGCGTCTTGGTGCAGTATATCTCTAAGGTAATAGGTATACGCGGGAAAAAACTAGGGGGAAATCCTTCTTTGACCCTTATTCTGGTCCTGTAGTATGTCATAGCATCGAAGAAATCAAATCGTGAATCTTACAACCGTTGGAAGGCCGTTGAAATCTGTTCCATTACCATTTGTGCATTTATTATGCCACTTATTATAAACCATGTATGCAGCCCCTGTCTGGGCAGTGTGTTTGTACGGGAAGACCACGTGTATATCTCTCTCCGACATGTGTTTTACATGTTTCTGTGTTGCCTCCCCCAGTGACGAGGCTGACGTGTTGAGGCGGCAGCAGCGAGGGAGAGAACAGGCTCTGATGGATGACCCCAACAAGGTGGGTGCCTCTCTGGGGGGAGGGTGGGGGGTGGGGGCATGTGGCGTTGTGGAAAGACGCGCTCTCGCGGTATTCGCCGCAGGTGGCGCCATTTGACACGGCAGCTATATGTACACTATGTGAATTCTAACGTCTGGATTTTTTGTTGGGGTTTAAATGGTGTTTGGGTTTAAAACAACAAATACTGCAAGAACAAAATCATTGCTCCGTTTGTGTAATCATTATGTAATAGTTCCGTTTTTACATATTAATGTTGTGACTTAAACCAGAGTACAGACGTCACCCTGGTGTTTTACGTTGTGGATAATTTACCCAGAATGCACCACTAATGGGATTTATTTTTGAATGCTAGACATCGCTGCTGTAGTTTTGACTAAATAACGACTCTCCACTCTGACGGATTCAACTAATCTAAAATAAAGCTCTAGGAACGCGTCTGACTGTCTTTGATGCGATTTTGGTTTTTGAAATCTACTTTATTTGTACGTGAAAATATATATAGCATATATAGTCAAGCAAAAAAACAGCCACTGGTGACCGTGATAACAATATAACAATATAGGTCCCTGGCAGCACTTCATAATTAGGCCTTGTCTTGACCTTGACTTGACCTTGTCTTGATCCTGCTGTGAACTTGCCTTGACCTTGCCTTGACCTTGAAGGTGAACACGCTGAACGAGCAGGAGTGGGAGAAGCTGCAGCAGGCGCACGTCTTGGCCAACGTGCAGCACGCGTTCGACAACAGCGACACGGAGGTGGTGACGGACGACGAGTCCAACTTTGGTGCTATGGACATGTTGTCACCCAGCGGCCACACCGACGCCCAGACACTGGCCCTCATGCTGCAGGAACAACTCGATGCAATAAATAACGAAATCAGGTACGACTACCGACTCTTTTGGAGTTGATCTTCATTTGGCAACCACCATGCTTCTTTATTATCTGTGAAACGTTAATGTATGGAGTTATGTGTAATCAATAATGCAACTTTTGAATTATCAGGGAAACGTTAATTTAAGGAGTTATTTTTCAGCAATCTTGCTTCTTTTGAATTATTCTTTTGAATTATCGGAGAAACGTAGTTCCTTGGTATAATTTTTACCAAATTACGCAATATATTTTAAAGGTTAGTTCCACATCTCAAAACATGTTCTCCATGACGTGACCCCCTTTAATATTGTCTTGAACAGTTCTCCAGCATAACTTATTTATTAGGTTTAGATAAATTTGATGTTAACGTCCTTAATTAATATATAAAATTGTTAATTTGTGATATATACAAGTTTGATGATTACTTGAATGAAGTCTCGCGTTCCATCCACTTCCGGTTACCTTAACATGCAACGGCCTCGCCGTGCTCTAACTTTATTGAATCTGCCCTCCCCCCTCCCCCCCCCCCTCCTCCCCTCCAGGTTAATTCAGGAGGAGAAGGAGACCACGGAGCAGAGAGCCGAGGAGCTCGAGAGCCGAGTGGGGAGCGGAAGCCTAGACGCCATGCGGTGGCGAGCCGAGCGGTCCTTCGAGCGGTCCTCACCCCCCATGAGCGGTCGCTCCACCCCCAACGCGCGCCCCTCCTACCAGGGCCAGAGTCGAGACTATCTGCAGAAATACGCCACCGTAAGTGACGCTGTAAGTTGGCCCGGCAGGCGGAGGGCCCTTCCTGGCTTACCCGCCTGCTTTATTTATTTATTTATTTATTTACTCATTTATTTACTCGCTTATTTATTAATTTATTTAGTTCGCAAATTAATTTCGTAAATTAATAATAAATGATATAGTATTAATAATATATTATGTTAATATGTGGAAGTGATTTAAACAGTCTCGGAAAATGTAATTTTACCCTGGAAGTAACTGGCTGTTTTGGAGTTTATTGGTTTGTGGGATGTTTATAATTAGGACTGGAAATTCTGTAGCATACATTTAAAAATGTTGTTAATTTACTATATATTGCAACACACTGCGAAATAATCACTTTGCAAGAAGGACAGGAAAAGATGACGTATTATGTTTTATGACTATATTTATGTAAAAAGAAATTGTTATACAGATAAAGCAACCATAAGAGCCCAAATTAACATGGGAATATTGTTCAAATGGTCAATGGTTTCGACCAGTGCGTCTTGTCTGATGTGAGCTTTGTCTAGTGCTATAACCGAGTGAGGATAGCTTTTCTCCCTGTGTGCTTCAGTCAAAGTTTAATGTTTAGCAGAGTTGTGAGCTTCTGTATTTAAATTATGAATGCTTAATGTTCAATATTTAAATTTTTCATCTTCACAATCACGCTAGATTCGACGTCTCTTGTTCTGTAGTTGTCATTACGATGTACCATCGGTTCATAGACGCTCTATTTTGCCTTTCTCTTCGACTCGACGATACGATAAGGGTTTATTAGCCAACTTTTTATAGGTCAGGCTGCGTTCTGCATGCCTGAACTTGCTTGTAAGCATAGCTCACTGACTAGTTACCTAGGTAAGGAGATTGGAACTTTTTTCCCGGCGTAATGTGACGTCAGTCGCCTTCAATGCTTAGTGACTACTTGATACAAATTTTATTGTACATCTTCATGGTATTCGACTCTTATAATACAATGTGTCTCTCTCCCTTTTTTTTCTTCTGAAAACTTCTCTGCCCGCTCTTTTCTCCGTGCCAACTGCTGCACGCTCTCTGTCCCCATGGGTGGTGCTCTGGGCTTGTGGTGCGTCGCCCCCTAGGCCCCCGCTGGTATGTCCGCGCAGCACATGTATTCCTACTCGTCGTCTAGCCCTCACCTGGCCATGACCAACTCTGAGTCCGCGGCCGCCGCCGCCGCTGCAGCCCAGGTACGGCTTCCGGCTTTTCTACGCATGCGCAGATGGAATCTTGCTATATGTGGCGCTGTTGTTGCGTCCAGACGCCGGTGTGCTTGTATCTGTCTTTTGTTCCTTTCTTGTTTCCCCCTCTTTTTGATGGCTTGCCGGACTCTCTTTGTACGCACGTTCATATGGAAAGCCTCACTGGGCTGTCTGCCGTACTCATTAATATTTTTTATATCATCTGCTCTAAAAACTGGAAATACTCTCCCAGCTACGTCGAAAGTGAAATATATGCTTGCCAAGAAAACAAAGATTCCCTATTGTAGTGTCAACGGGTAGCCGGTCGATCCTCTCTCGTCGGTGTAGATGTCGCATGTAATGATGTCCCGAGATCACGGCTCACACGTCTTGCCACTTCTTGTCTTTCTCACCCCTCCCTCCCTCCCTCCCTTCACTCCCTCCCTCCCTCACTCCCTCCCTCCCTCCCTCCCTCCCTCCCTCGTCAGTCTAGTTCAGCGTCGCATCCGCCTCTCAAATTCCTCCGTGACGACATTTATGTCGAAAGTGACATAAGATGCCATGGAGGTCACGTGGGGGGTCGAAATATCCGGCTGTGATGACTGACTCGATGTAAGGCGCGCCGACTACGCGCTGACAGTTGCCATGGTGACGGCGTGGTGGGGAGGGGGTGGGGGCAGGTGCGCTTGAGGTATATTTCTCTGGTTCCAGAATAGTCTTAAACGTGGCACCCTTAGTTTGCTGCTGTCCTTAACATCACTGCTCCAGTCTTGTTGGGCAGTCTTTCACCTTTAACCAAACTCTTTTAGAAACATTTAAAAATTACTTGCGATTACTTCACGGCTTGCGAAGACAATCCCATAACCATATTTGTACACCTCTTTTACTATAGGTACCCAGTTTGTTTACCCATATCGATCCTTAATATGTAACCTTGGAAGCAGCTCTTGAGAGTCTGGTATCTTCCATTTTCGGATTTTTTATCTAATACTTAACACACTTTACATAATTTGAGGTGCGCTCTGGCTATGTAATAGTGGACTTCATAACCCCAGAACATATGTAAGACTTGGACGCGTCATCTGGTGGAGTGGTTTAAATGATACGGTGAGAGATACACCATTGCATTTATAAATTACTCCTTTTAGCCTGCCAGCTGCTTTGACCCTTGGACAGTGAGAGTCTATACACCTTTGCTCCAATTAGGTCTTGAGGAGAATGTGAATTCTAAATACTTGTAGTAAGAAACCCAATCAATTATGACCATATCCAAAAAAAAAAAATCATATTTTCTTATAACGCCAATCATTTGTGAAATCCTTTATTTGGAGTTTTTCTTTTATCCGTGAACTTTTACAATACTCGCTGAATATTTATATGCCGCCAGAAATTGTACCATTAAATAGGGTCCTAACTGGAGAAACAATCCCCACATTGTGAACATTGCTGGGTCTGTGGACTTGCGTTCTGCAGCCGACAGTTGACTGGCTTCTCCTATATCACGGACGAGAGATTGACGGAACAGCGTATCATTACGCTCGATCTTATGTTAATATTAATTGATATTTAGCGTGTCGTGAATGATGAATGAACAAAAGGAGCCTCGTTTCCGGGGTAACCCTCCACATCGCCTCGGTACGACATTCTTTGTCCCCTGTACTTGCTCAAGAATTTCTGTTGGTCTCGTCACGTGGCCTGGGGCGACCAGATTGTGGAGAGGCTGCTATGGGCGGGTTCCAGGCCCCGTGGCGCCATGGTAACCAATTGATGGATTTACGGGTCAATCTTCAGCCTCGTCTCGGGTTAGTCCCCCCCCCCCCGACACACACACACACATACATACGCCCATACACATTCACCGCCAGCTCGAGAATCCTGTGGTTACATTAGTATCGCGCCATCTTGTACCTTTCCCCCGACCTTAGTAGATCCAATTTTTTTTAACGCATCGTTACTCGCATGTATGTTGCCTACGCATGACATACGCATGACCTTTCAGTATGACCTTTCACTATGACCCTTCAGTGTGACCTCTCGAAGGCCGAAGTGTCATTTCTATACGTGTTGCTACCGTAGCTTGCTTGCTGGTTGCTTGTTCCGTGTCTGGTTTCCCGTGGTGACGTCACGTGGCCTTAAAGCAGACGACCAGACGACGCGCGTGCCGCCTGGCTCATTGCAAGGTTAATTCTTTCAGATCTCGGCAGATGGCACCACCAACGACGACGAGGAGGTTTCAGCGGAGGTGAGAAATGTGTCGTTGGGCGTCGCGTCGGTCGCCGGGCGACAGGTCACTGGCGGGGTGGGGCCACGGACACGAGCCTTAGGTTAACACTCTCTGATAGACCTCGTCAGACGTACATGTCACCTTGGCCTTCTATAACATTGCTGTCGGCGCCCTGGCCTGCCGCGGAAGGGCGTCTGGGGCCTTGTTACTTAGTATTACTGTAGCATGGAACTACTTTCGCCATGTCCTCGTCACTTTTTCTTTTCATCTCTGTATTCTGCATTTTGCGTCTTATTTACGTAGTTTTCATGTCGCTGTGCCACAGTGAACTGTGTGTCCTGTATGATCCGCAAGTACGTGCAGAGTGACCCATGGGGTGCTTGTGTGTCAGTGTAACGTTCATTGGGCGCTTTATGAGGAACTCTCCTCATTGGAGATTTTACTGGTCACAAAACGTTCAGCATTAAATAAAAAGAGATTAAAATGTACATGTTGACGATATGGATTATGAGACAGGCATTGCTCTATCATCAATGTTAGAACATATTGCAGAATAGAAAATATACTTGCGCCAGGTTATTCAATGCACCATGGTCACGTTGGTGTCTGGAAATCTTAAAAGTAATTTTTATTAAAGTGTTGCAGTTTGTCGCACTTTACTATAACGTACATATATCCGATAACTCGTCGTGTCACCGTGTCATACTCTCGTGGGCCCGCCTCAGGCTCCTTGTAACCCTTTACCCCCCCCCCCCCACCCCCCAACCTCATTCCATGTTTAACCAACAACGATGGTGTACTGTTTTTTCCTGTTCTACTCACTTCCATCTAGATGCTAAGGTCCACACCCTTTAACCCTTTTCCCTCCTCCCCCGTCTAGCCCATGTAAGGATGACGCCCTTTCATTCCTTCCACTTGTCTCCCCGCCTAGACACCCTTTAACCCTTTTCCCTCCTCCCCCGTCTAGCCCATGTAAGGATGACGCCCTTTCATTCCTTCCACTTGTCTCCCCGCCTAGACACCCTTTAACCCTTTTCCCTCCTCCCCCGTCTAGCCCATGTAAGGATGACGCCCTTTCATTCCTTCCACTTGTCTCCCCGCCTAGACACCCATTAACCCTTTTCCCTCCTGCCCCGTCTAGCCCATGTAAGGATGACGCCCTTTTATTCCTTCCACTTGTCTCCCCGCCTAGACACCCATTAACCCTTTTCCCTCCTGCCCCGTCTAGCCCATGTAAGCATGACGCCCTTTCATTCCTTCCACTTGTCTCCCCGCCTAGACACCCTTTAACCCTTTTCCCTCCTCCCCCGTCTAGCCCATGTAAGCATGACGCCCTTTCATTCCTTCCACTTGTCTCCCCGCCTAGACACCCATTAACCCCTTTCCCTCCTCCCCCGTCTAGCCCATGTAAGGATGACGCCCTTTCATTCCTTCCACTTGTCTCCCCGCCTAGACACCCATTAACCCTTTTCCCTCCTCCCCCGTCTGGCCCATGTAAGGATGACGCCCTTTCATTCCTTCCACTTGTCTCCCCGCCTAGACACCCTTTAACCCTTTTCCCTCCTCCCCCGTCTAGCCCATGTAAGGATGACGCCCTTTCATTCCTTCCACTTGTCTCCCCGCCTAGACACCCTTTAACCCTTTTCCCTCCTCCCCCGTCTGGCCCATGTAAGGATGACGCCCTTTCATTCCTTCCACTTGTCTCCCCGCCTAGACACCCATTAACCCTTTTCCCTCCTCCCCCGTCTAGCCCATGTAAGGATGACGCCCTTTCATTCCTTCCACTTGTCTCCCCGCCTAGACACCCTTTAACCCTTTTCCCTCCTCCCCCGTCTGGCCCATGTAAGGATGACGCCCTTTCATTCCTTCCACTTGTCTCCCCGCCTAGACACCCATTAACCCTTTTCCCTCCTCCCCCGTCTAGCCCATGTAAGGATGACGCCCTTTCATTCCTTCCACTTGTCTCCCCGCCTAGACACCCTTTAACCCTTTTCCCTCCTCCCCCGTCTAGCCCATGTAAGGATGACGCCCTTTCATTCCTTCCACTTGTCTCTCCGCCTAGACACCCATTAACCCTTTTCCCTCCTCCGCCGTCTAGCCCATGTAAGGATGACGCCCTTTCATTCCTTCCACTTGTCTCCCCGCCTAGACACCCTTTAACCCTTTTCCCTCCTCCCCCGTCTAGCCCATGTAAGGATGACGCCCTTTCATTCCTTCCACTTGTCTCCCCGCCTAGACACCCATTAACCCTTTTCCCTCCTGCCCCGTCTAGCCCATGTAAGGATGACGCCCTTTCATTCCTTCCACTTGTCTCCCCGCCTAGACACCCATTAACCTATTTCCCTCCTCCCCCGTCTAGCCCATGTAAGGATGACGCCCTTTCATTCCTTCCACTTGTCTCCCCGCCTAGACACCCTTTAACCCTTTTCCCTCCTCCCCCGTCTAGCCCATGTAAGGATGACGCCCTTTCATTCCTTCCACTTGTCTCCCCGCCGAGACACCCTTTAACCCTTTTTCCTCCTCCCCCGTCTAGCCCATGTAAGGATGACGCCCTTTCATTCCTTCCACTTGTCTCCCCGCCTAGACACCCTTTAACCCTTTTCCCTCCTCCCCCGTCTGGCCCATGTAAGGATGACGCCCTTTCATTCCTTCCACTTGTCTCCCCGCCTAGACACCCATTAACCCTTTTCCCTCCTCCCCCGTCTAGCCCATGTAAGGATGACGCCCTTTCATTCCTTCCACTTGTCTCCCCGCCTAGACACCCTTTAACCCTTTTCCCTCCTCCCCCGTCTAGCCCATGTAAGGATGACGCCCTTTCATTCCTTCCACTTGTCTCTCCGCCTAGACACCCATTAACCCTTTTCCCTCCTCCCCCGTCTAGCCCATGTAAGCATGACGCCCTTTCATTCCTTCCACTTGTCTCCCCGCCTAGACACCCATTAACCCTTTTCCCTCCTCCCCCGTCTAGCCCATGTAAGGATGACGCCCTTTTATTCCTTCCACTTGTCTCCCCGCCTAGACACCCTTTAACCCTTTTCCCTCCTCCCCCGTCTAGCCCATGTAAGGATGACGCCCTTTCATTCCTTCCACTTGTCTCTCCGCCTAGACACCCATTAACCCTTTTCCCTCCTCCGCCGTCTAGCCCATGTAAGGATGACGCCCTTTCATTCCTTCCACTTGTCTCCCCGCCTAGACACCCTTTAACCCTTTTCCCTCCTCCCCCGTCTAGCCCATGTAAGGATGACGCCCTTTCATTCCTTCCACTTGTCTCCCCGCCTAGACACCCATTAACCCTTTTCCCTCCTGCCCCGTCTAGCCCATGTAAGGATGACGCCCTTTCATTCCTTCCACTTGTCTCCCCGCCTAGACACCCTTTAACCCTTTTCCCTCCTCCCCCGTCTAGCCCATGTAAGGATGACGCCCTTTCATTCCTTCCACTTGTCTCCCCGCCTAGACACCCTTTAACCCTTTTCCCTCCTGCCCCGTCTAGCCCATGTAAGGATGACGCCCTTTCATTCCTTCCACTTGTCTCCCCGCCTAGACACCCTTTAACCCTTTTCCCTCCTGCCCCGTCTAGCCCATGTAAGGATGACGCCCTTTCATTCCTTCCACTTGTCTCCCCGCCTAGACACCCTTTAACCCTTTTCCCTCCTCCCCCGTCTAGCCCATGTAAGCATGACGCCCTTTTATTCCTTCCACTTGTCTCCCCGCCTAGACACCCTTTAACCCTTTTCCCTCCTCCCCCGTCTAGCCCATGTAAGGATGACGCCCTTTCATTCCTTCCACTTGTCTCCCCGCCTAGACACCCTTTAACCCTTTTCCCTCCTGCCCCGTCTAGCCCATGTAAGGATGACGCCCTTTCATTCCTTCCACTTGTCTCCCCGCCTAGACACCCTTTAACCCTTTTCCCTCCTCCCCCGTCTAGCCCATGTAAGCATGACGCCCTTTTATTCCTTCCACTTGTCTCCCCGCCTAGACACCCTTTAACCCTTTTCCCTCCTCCCCCGTCTAGCCCATGTAAGGATGACGCCCTTTCATTCCTTCCACTTGTCTCCCCGCCTAGACACCCTTTAACCCTTTTCCCTCCTCCCCCGTCTAGCCCATGTAAGGATGACGCCCTTTCATTCCTTCCACTTGTCTCCCCGCCTAGACACCCTTTAACCCTTTTCCCTCCTGCCCCGTCTAGCCCATGTAAGGATGACGCCCTTTCATTCCTTCCACTTGTCTCCCCGCCTAGACACCCTTTAACCCTTTTCCCTCCTGCCCCGTCTAGCCCATGTAAGGATGACGCCCTTTCATTCCTTCCACTTGTCTCCCCGCCTAGACACCCTTTAACCCTTTTCCCTCCTCCCCCGTCTAGCCCATGTAAGCATGACGCCCTTTTATTCCTTCCACTTGTCTCCCCGCCTAGACACCCTTTAACCCTTTTCCCTCCTCCCCCGTCTAGCCCATGTAAGGATGACGCCCTTTCATTCCTTCCACTTGTCTCCCCGCCTAGACACCCTTTAACCCTTTTCCCTCCTCCCCCGTCTAGCCCATGTAAGGATGACGCCCTTTCATTCCTTCCACTTGTCTCCCCGCCGAGACACCCTTTAACCCTTTTCCCTCCTGCCCCGTCTAGCCCATGTAAGGATGACGCCCTTTCATTCCTTCCACTTGTCTCCCCGCCTAGACACCCTTTAACCCTTTTCCCTCCTCCCCCGTCTGGCCCATGTAAGGATGACGCCCTTTCATTCCTTCCACTTGTCTCCCCGCCTAGACACCCTTTAACCCTTTTCCCTCCTCCCCCGTCTAGCCCATGTAAGGATGACGCCCTTTCATTCCTTCCACTTGTCTCCCCGCCGAGACACCCTTTAACCCTTTTCCCTCCTCCCCCGTCTAGCCCATGTAAGGATGACGCCCTTTCATTCCTTCCACTTGTCTCCCCGCCGAGACACCCTTTAACCCTTTTCCCTCCTGCCCCGTCTAGCCCATGTAAGGATGACGCCCTTTCATTCCTTCCACTTGTCTCCCCGCCTAGACACCCTTTAACCCTTTTCCCTCCTCCCCCGTCTAGCCCATGTAAGGATGACGCCCTTTCATTCCTTCCACTTGTCTCTCCGCCTAGACACCCATTAACCCTTTTCCCTCCTCCCCCGTCTAGCCCATGTAAGCATGACGCCCTTTCATTCCTTCCACTTGTCTCCCCGCCTAGACACCCATTAACCCTTTTCCCTCCTCCCCCGTCTAGCCCATGTAAGGATGACGCCCTTTTATTCCTTCCACTTGTCTCCCCGCCTAGACACCCTTTAACCCTTTTCCCTCCTCCCCCGTCTAGCCCATGTAAGGATGACGCCCTTTCATTCCTTCCACTTGTCTCTCCGCCTAGACACCCATTAACCCTTTTCCCTCCTCCGCCGTCTAGCCCATGTAAGGATGACGCCCTTTCATTCCTTCCACTTGTCTCCCCGCCTAGACACCCTTTAACCCTTTTCCCTCCTCCCCCGTCTAGCCCATGTAAGGATGACGCCCTTTCATTCCTTCCACTTGTCTCCCCGCCTAGACACCCATTAACCCTTTTCCTTCCTGCCCCGTCTAGCCCATGTAAGGATGACGCCCTTTCATTCCTTCCACTTGTCTCCCCGCCTAGACACCCTTTAACCCTTTTCCCTCCTCCCCCGTCTAGCCCATGTAAGGATGACGCCCTTTCATTCCTTCCACTTGTCTCCCCGCCTAGACACCCTTTAACCCTTTTCCCTCCTGCCCCGTCTAGCCCATGTAAGGATGACGCCCTTTCATTCCTTCCACTTGTCTCCCCGCCTAGACACCCTTTAACCCTTTTCCCTCCTGCCCCGTCTAGCCCATGTAAGGATGACGCCCTTTCATTCCTTCCACTTGTCTCCCCGCCTAGACACCCTTTAACCCTTTTCCCTCCTCCCCCGTCTAGCCCATGTAAGCATGACGCCCTTTTATTCCTTCCACTTGTCTCCCCGCCTAGACACCCTTTAACCCTTTTCCCTCCTCCCCCGTCTAGCCCATGTAAGGATGACGCCCTTTCATTCCTTCCACTTGTCTCCCCGCCTAGACACCCTTTAACCCTTTTCCCTCCTGCCCCGTCTAGCCCATGTAAGGATGACGCCCTTTCATTCCTTCCACTTGTCTCCCCGCCTAGACACCCTTTAACCCTTTTCCCTCCTCCCCCGTCTAGCCCATGTAAGCATGACGCCCTTTTATTCCTTCCACTTGTCTCCCCGCCTAGACACCCTTTAACCCTTTTCCCTCCTCCCCCGTCTAGCCCATGTAAGGATGACGCCCTTTCATTCCTTCCACTTGTCTCCCCGCCTAGACACCCTTTAACCCTTTTCCCTCCTCCCCCGTCTAGCCCATGTAAGGATGACGCCCTTTCATTCCTTCCACTTGTCTCCCCGCCTAGACACCCTTTAACCCTTTTCCCTCCTGCCCCGTCTAGCCCATGTAAGGATGACGCCCTTTCATTCCTTCCACTTGTCTCCCCGCCTAGACACCCTTTAACCCTTTTCCCTCCTGCCCCGTCTAGCCCATGTAAGGATGACGCCCTTTCATTCCTTCCACTTGTCTCCCCGCCTAGACACCCTTTAACCCTTTTCCCTCCTCCCCCGTCTAGCCCATGTAAGCATGACGCCCTTTTATTCCTTCCACTTGTCTCCCCGCCTAGACACCCTTTAACCCTTTTCCCTCCTCCCCCGTCTAGCCCATGTAAGGATGACGCCCTTTCATTCCTTCCACTTGTCTCCCCGCCTAGACACCCTTTAACCCTTTTCCCTCCTCCCCCGTCTAGCCCATGTAAGGATGACGCCCTTTCATTCCTTCCACTTGTCTCCCCGCCGAGACACCCTTTAACCCTTTTCCCTCCTGCCCCGTCTAGCCCATGTAAGGATGACGCCCTTTCATTCCTTCCACTTGTCTCCCCGCCTAGACACCCTTTAACCCTTTTCCCTCCTCCCCCGTCTGGCCCATGTAAGGATGACGCCCTTTCATTCCTTCCACTTGTCTCCCCGCCTAGACACCCTTTAACCCTTTTCCCTCCTCCCCCGTCTAGCCCATGTAAGGATGACGCCCTTTCATTCCTTCCACTTGTCTCCCCGCCGAGACACCCTTTAACCCTTTTCCCTCCTCCCCCGTCTAGCCCATGTAAGGATGACGCCCTTTCATTCCTTCCACTTGTCTCCCCGCCGAGACACCCTTTAACCCTTTTCCCTCCTGCCCCGTCTAGCCCATGTAAGGATGACGCCCTTTCATTCCTTCCACTTGTCTCCCCGCCTAGACACCCTTTAACCCTTTTCCCTCCTCCCCCGTCTGGCCCATGTAAGGATGACGCCCTTTCATTCCTTCCACTTGTCTCCCCGCCTAGACACCCTTTAACCCTTTTCCCTCCTCCCCCGTCTGGCCCATGCAAGGATGACGCCCTTTCATTCCTTCCACTTGTCTCCCCGCCTAGACACCCTTTAACCCTTTTCCCTCCTCCCCCGTCTGGCCCATGCAAGGATGACGCCCTTTCATTCCTTCCACTTGTCTCCCCGCCTAGACACCCTTTAACCCTTTTCCCTCCTCCCCCGTCTAGCCCATGTAAGCATGACGCCCTTTCATTCCTTCCACTTGTCTCCCCGCCGAGACACCCTTTAACCCTTTTCCCTCCTCCCCCGTCTAGCCCATGTAAGGATGACGCCCTTTCATTCCTTCCACTTGTCTCCCCGCCTAGACACCCATTAACCCTTTTCCTTCCTGCCCCGTCTAGCCCATGTAAGCATGACGCCCTTTCATTCCTTCCACTTGTCTTCCCGCCTAGACACCCTTTAACCCTTTTCCCTCCTCCCCCGTCTAGCCCATGTAAGGATGACGCCCTTTCATTCCTTCCACTTGTCTCCCCGCCTAGACACCCTTTAACCCTTTTCCCTCCTCCCCCGTCTAGCCCATGTAAGCATGACGCCCTTTCATTCCTTCCACTTGTCTTCCCGCCTAGACACCCTTTAACCCTTTTCCCTCCTCCCCCGTCTAGCCCATGTAAGGATGACGCCCTTTCATTCCTTCCACTTGTCTCCCCGCCTAGACACCCATTAACCCTTTTCCCTCCTCCCCCGTCTAGCCCATGTAAGGATGACGCCCTTTCATTCCTTCCACTTGTCTCCCCGCCTAGACACCCATTAACCCTTTTCCCTCCTGCCCCGTCTAGCCCATGTAAGGATGACGCCCTTTCATTCCTTCCACTTGTCTCCCCGCCTAGACACCCATTAACCCTTTTCCCTCCTGCCCCGTCTAGCCCATGTAAGGATGACGCCCTTTCATTCCTTCCACTTGTCTCCCCGCCTAGACACCCTTTAACCCTTTTCCCTCCTCCCCCGTCTAGCCCATGTAAGGATGACGCCCTTTCATTCCTTCCACTTGTCTCCCCGCCTAGACACCCTTTAACCCTTTTCCCTCCTCCCCCGTCTAGCCCATGTAAGGATGACGCCCTTTCATTCCTTCCACTTGTCTTCCCGCCTAGACACCCATTAACCCTTTTCCCTCCTCCCCCGTCTAGCCCATGTAAGGATGACGCCCTTTCATTCCTTCCACTTGTCTCCCCGCCTAGACACCCTTTAACCCTTTTCCCTCCTCCGCCGTCTAGCCCATGTAAGGATGACGCCCTTTCATTCCTTCCACTTTTCTCTCCGCCTAGACACCCTTTAACCCTTTTCCCTCCTCCCCCGTCTGGCCCATGTAAGGATGACGCCCTTTCATTCCTTCCACTTGTCTCCCCGCCTAGACACCCTTTAACCCTTTTCCCTCCTCCCCCGTCTGGCCCATGTAAGGATGACGCCCTTTCATTCCTTCCACTTGTCTCCCCGCCTAGACACCCTTTAACCCTTTTCCCTCCTCCCCCGTCTAGCCCATGTAAGGATGACGCCCTTTCATTCCTTCCACTTGTCTCCCCGCCTAGACACCCTTTAACCCTTTTCCCTCCTCCCCCGTCTAGCCCATGTAAGGATGACGCCCTTTCATTCCTTCCACTTGTCTCCCCGCCTAGACACCCTTTAACCCTTTTCCCTCCTCCCCCGTCTGGCCCATGTAAGGATGACGCCCTTTCATTCCTTCCACTTGTCTCCCCGCCTAGACACCCATTAACCCTTTTCCCTCCTCCCCCGTCTAGCCCATGTAAGCATGACGCCCTTTCATTCCTTCCACTTGTCTTCCCGCCTAGACACCCTTTAACCCTTTTCCCTCCTCCCCCGTCTAGCCCATGTAAGGATGACGCCCTTTCATTCCTTCCACTTGTCTCCCCGCCTAGACACCCATTAACCCTTTTCCCTCCTGCCCCGTCTAGCCCATGTAAGGATGACGCCCTTTCATTCCTTCCACTTGTCTCTCCGCCTAGACACCCTTTAACCCTTTTCCCTCCTCCGCCGTCTAGCCCATGTAAGGATGACGCCCTTTCATTCCTTCCACTTGTCTCGCCGCCTAGACACCCTTTAACCCTTTTCCCTCCTCCCCCGTTTGGCCCATGTAAGGATGACGCCCTTTCATTCCTTCCACTTGTCTCCCCGCCTAGACACCCATTAACCCTTTTCCCTCCTCCCCCGTCTAGCCCATGTAAGGATGACGCCCTTTCATTCCTTCCACTTGTCTCCCCGCCTAGACACCCATTAACCCTTTTCCCTCCTCCCCCGTCTAGCCCATGTAAGGATGACGCCCTTTCATTCCTTCCACTTGTCTCCCCGCCTAGACACCCTTTAACCCTTTTCCCTCCTCCCCCGTCTAGCCCATGTAAGGATGACGCACTTTCATTCCTTCCACTTGTCTCCCCGCCTAGACACCCATTAACCCTTTTCCCTCCTCCCCCGTCTGGCCCATGTAAGGATGACGCCCTTTCATTCCTTCCACTTGTCTCCCCGCCTAGACACCCTTTAACCCTTTTCCCTCCTCCCCCGTCTAGCCCATGTAAGGATGACGCACTTTCATTCCTTCCACTTGTCTCCCCGCCTAGACACCCATTAACCCTTTTCCCTCCTCCCCCGTCTAGCCCATGTAAGGATGACGCCCTTTCATTCCTTCCACTTGTCTCCCCGCCTAGACACCCTTTAACCCTTTTCCCTCCTCCCCCGTCTAGCCCATGTAAGGATGACGCCCTTTCATTCCTTCCACTTGTCTCCCCGCCTAGACACCCATTAACCCTTTTCCCTCCTCCCCCGTCTAGCCCATGTAAGGATGACGCCCTTTCATTCCTTCCACTTGTCTCCCCGCCTAGACACCCTTTAACCCTTTTCCCTCCTCCCCCGTCTAGCCCATGTAAGGATGACGCCCTTTCATTCCTTCCACTTGTCTCCCCGCCTAGACACCCTTTAACCCTTTTCCCTCCTCCCCCGTCTAGCCCATGTAAGGATGACGCCCTTTCATTCCTTCCACTTGTCTCCCCGCCTAGACACCCATTAACCCTTTTCCCTCCTCCCCCGTCTAGCCCATGTAAGGATGACGCCCTTTCATTCCTTCCACTTGTCTCCCCGCCTAGACACCCTTTAACCCTTTTCCCTCCTCCCCCGTCTAGCCCATGTAAGGATGACGCCCTTTCATTCCTTCCACTTGTCTCCCCGCCTAGACACCCATTAACCCTTTTCCCTCCTGCCCCGTCTGGCCCATGTAAGGATGACGCCCTTTCATTCCTTCCACTTGTCTCCCCGCCTAGACACCCTTTAACCCTTTTCCCTCCTCCCCCGTCTAGCCCATGTAAGGATGACGCCCTTTCATTCCTTCCACTTGTCTCCCCGCCTAGACACCCATTAACCCTTTTCCCTCCTCCCCCGTCTAGCCCATGTAAGGATGACGCACTTTCATTCCTTCCACTTGTCTCCCCGCCTAGACACCCATTAACCCTTTTCCCTCCTCCCCCGTCTAGCCCATGTAAGGATGACGCACTTTCATTCCTTCCACTTGTCTCCCCGCCTAGACACCCATTAACCCTTTTCCCTCCTCCCCCGTCTAGCCCATGTAAGGATGACGCCCTTTCATTCCTTCCACTTGTCTCCCCGCCTAGACACCCTTTAACCCTTTTCCCTCCTCCGCCGTCTAGCCCATGTAAGGATGACGCCCTTTCATTCCTTCCACTTGTCTTCCCGCCTAGACACACTTTAACCAATCTAACGCATTATTTAACTCTCTTCGCACCCTCCCACATTTTAACCCTTTTGCCTCGTTCCTCTGTGTAGCCCGCCTTTAATCTTTGCTCCCCCCCCCCCCCACCCCCATCCGTCGTGCCCATGCCTAAGGATGACGTCCTTTAACCCTTTTTTCTGTTCCCCCCTCTCTAGCCCATGTCTAAAGACGACCCTCTTCTACACCTTTCACCGCTTCCCCCGCTGTAGCCCGTGTCCAAGGATTACCCCCTTTAACCCCTTTCCCATATCTAAGGAGGACCCCGTTAACCCTTTCTCCGTTTCCCCCTCTGTAGCCCATGTCTAATGATGACCTTTAACCCTTTCCCCGTTCCCCCTCTCTAGCCTATGTGTAAAGACGACCTCCTTTTATCCTTTCCCTCATTTCCCCCCGTCTCCCGCCCACGTTAACCCTTTCCCCGCCCCCCTCCCTCTCTAGCCCATGTTAACCATTTCCCTCATTTCCCCCCGTCTCCAACGCATGTTAACCCTTTCCCTCATTTCCCCCCGTCTCCACCCCATGTTAACCCTTTCCCCGTCCCCCCCTCTCTAGCCCATGTTAACCCTTTTCCCGTCCCCCCCTCTCTAGCCCATGGTAACCCTTTCCCCGTCCCCCCCTCTCTAGCCCATGTTAACCCTTTCCCTCATTTCCCCCCGTCTCCAGCCCACGTTAACCCTTTCCCCGTTCTCCCTTCTCTAGCCCATGTTAACCCTTTCCCCGTTCCCCCCTCTCCAGCCCATGTTAACCCTATTCCTCATTTCCCCCCGTCTCCAGCCCATGTTAACCCTTTCCCTCATTTCCCCTCTCTCTAGCCCATTTTAACCCTTTCCCTCATTTCCCCCCCTCACCAGCCCACGTTAACCCTTTCCATGTTCCCCTCGTCTCCAGCCCATTTTAACCCTATCCCTCATTTTCCCCCGTCTCCAGCCCATGTTAACCCTTTCCCTCATTTCCCCTCTCTCTAGCCCATTTTAACCCTTTCCCTCATTTCCCCCCGTCTCCAGCCCACGTTAATCCTTTCCATGTTCCCCCCGTCTCCAGCCCATTTTAACCCTTTCCCTCATTTCCCCCCGTCTCCAGCCCACGTTAACCCTTTCCATGTTCCCCCCGTCTCCAGCCCATTTTAACCCTATCCCTCATTTCCCCCCGTCTCCAGCCCATGTTAACCCTTTCCCTCATTTCCCCTCTCTCTAGCCCATTTTAACCCTTTCCCTCATTTCCCCTCGTCTCCAGCCCACGTTAACCGTTCCCCCCGTCTCCAGCCCATTTTAACCCTTTCCCTCATTCCCCCCCGTCTCTAGCCCACGTTAACTCTTTCCCTCTTCCCCCCTCTCCAGCCCACGTTAACCCTTTCCCTCTTCCCCCCTCTCCAGCCCACGTTAACCCTTTCCCCGTTCCCCTCTCTCTAGCCCACGTTAACCCTTTCCCCGTTCCCCCCGTCTCCAGCCCACGTTAATCCTTTCCCCGTTCCCCCTCTCCAGCCCACGTTAACCCTTTCCCCGTTCCCCCTCTCCAGCCCACGTTAACCCTTTCCCTATTCCCCGTTCCCCCCTCTCTAGCCCATGTTAACGCTTTCCCCGTTCCCCCCTCTCTAGCCCACGTTAACCCTTTCCTTCATCCCCCCCCCGTCTCCAGCCCATGTTAACCCTTTCCCTCATTTCCCCTCTCTCTAGCCCATTTTAACCCTTTCCCTCATTTCCCCTCGTCTCCAGCCCACGTTAACCGTTCCCCCCGTCTCCAGCCCATTTTAACCCTTTCCCTCATTCCCCCCCGTCTCTAGCCCACGTTAACTCTTTCCCTCTTCCCCCCTCTCCAACCCACGTTAACCCTTTCCCTCTTCCCCCCTCTCCAGCCCACGTTAACCCTTTCCCCGTTCCCCTCTCTCTAGCCCACGTTAACCCTTTCCCCGTTCCCCCCGTCTCCAGCCCACGTTAATCCTTTCCCCGTTCCCCCTCTCCAGCCCACGTTAACCCTTTCCCCGTTCCCCCTCTCCAGCCCACGTTAACCCTTTCCCCATTCCCCGTTCCCCCCTCTCTAGCCCATGTTAACGCTTTCCCCGTTCCCCCCACTCTAGCCCACGTTAACCCTTCCCCCGTTCCCCCTGTCTCCAGGCCACGTTAACCCTTTCCCCGTTCCCCCTCTCCAGCCCACGTTAACCTTTTCCCCGTTCCCCGTTCCTCCCTCTCTAGCCCATGTTAACCCTTTCCCCGTTCCCCTCTCCAGCCCACGTTAACCCTTTCCCCGTTCCCCCTCTCCAGCCCACGTTAACCCTTTCCCCGTTCCCCCTCTCCAGCCCACGTTAACCCTTTCCCCGTTCCCCGTTCCCCCCTCTCTAGCCCATGTTAACGCTTTCCCCGTTCCCCCCTCTCTAGCCCACGTTAACCCTTCCCCCGTTCCCCCTGTCTCCAGGCCACGTTAACCCTTTCCCCGTTCCCCTCTCTCTAGCCCACGTTAACCCTTTCCCCGTTCCCCCCGTCTCCAGCCCACGTTAACCCTTTCCCCGTTCCCCATCTCCAGCCCACGTTAACCCTTTCCCTGTTCCCCGTTCCTCCCTCTCTAGCCCATGTTAACCCTTTCCCCGTTCCCCCCTCTCCAGCCCACGTTAACCCTTTCCCCGTTCCCCCCTCTCTAGCCCACGTTAACCCTTTCACCGTTCCCCCCGTCTCCAGCCCACGTTAACCCTTTCCCAGTTCCCCCCTCTCTAGCCCACGTTAACCCTTTCCCCGTTCCCCCCGTCTCCAGCCCACGTTAACCCTTTCCCCGTTCCCCCTCTCCAGCCCACGTTAACCCTTTCCCCGTTCCCCGTTCCCCCCTCTCTAGCCCATGTTAACGCTTTCCCCGTTCCCCCCTCTCTAGCCCACGTTAACCCTTTCCCCGTTCCCCCTGTCTCCAGGCCACATTAACCCTTTCCCCGTTCCCCCTCTCCAGCCCACGTTAACCCTTTCCCCGTTCCCCTCTCTCTAGCCCACGTTAACCCTTTCCCCGTTCCCCCCGTCTCCAGCCCACGTTAACCCTTTCCCCGTTTCCCCTCTCCAACCCACGTTAACCCTTTCCCCGTTCCCCCTTCTCTAGCCCACGTTAACCCTTTCACCGTTCCCCCCGTCTCCAGCCCACGTTAACCCTTTCCCAGTTCCCCCCTCTCTAGCCCACGTTAACCCTTTCCCCGTTCCCCCCGTCTCCAGCCCACGTTAACCCTTTCCCCGTTCCTCCCTCTCTAGCCCACGTTAACCCTTTCCCCGTTCCCCCCTCTCTAGCCCATGTCTAAAGACGACTCGGCGCTGCTGGACGACGCGCGCCAGATCCAGTGTGAGTCGTCGCCGCCCACGCCACGCTCGCTACGCCTGGAGCGCGTCGTGCAGGCGCTGGCCCAGAGCAATGAGGAGCTGCAGCAGAGGTCAGTCCTCACTCAACCCATGTACATCAGGTATTTGGCTTTGCTTTTCGCTTTCTCCTGCTTGTTCTCTAATTTGTATATCGTTGTTGGTTAACTTGCATGCCGCTGGGTGAAACAGGGTGGGTGTGTGGGTGTGCAGGTGGTGTAAAGGGGTCAGACCTTAGACGTGATGATGTGAGGGTGGGGGGTGGGAGCGGGGTAATATACTTTCCAACAGTTTAACAGAAGTCAATATTGTAATAAATATAATTGTAGTAAGTTTTCGTATCCCCCCCCGCCCCCCCGCAGCCCCTTCCCAGTCAGAAGTTTGTAAAATATATCTTAATTTAAGTAGTGTTGAGGTATGGGTTGCCTCCCCCCCCACTCCCCCCCCCCCCGCTTCTTGTGCGCGGATAGCTTAACTCCTGGCGCATATTAACCCCTTATAGCCTGGCAGTAGGGGGGGGGGTGCCTGAAAGTGGAATGAGTTATAATAACCAACGAGTAGTTAAGTGATTATGTTAATGCCATGTACATATATATACAGGTCCATTGTATATCGTACCTGGATCTTAACAGCCCAGTAAGGGGTGAAGGGGCTTAGGTGGATTATGTAATGATCATATCGTATCTAAGGTGTGCATATATTATGTATATAGTTTTATGTATTGTGCATATATTATGTATATAGTCTTATGTATTGTGCATATATTATGTATATAGTATTATGTATTGTGCATATATTATGTATATAGCGTATTGATGCATAATTTTTGTAAACTAAGCAGTTACATCAGATATATGTGGACATTGATCTATAGTACTGGTGGAAATTTAATTATACTATATAATGATATTATATTCCACTTAGTAGTAACGAGTCTTATATGATTTCTATTATACCCCTAAAGGGACGTTTTAACTTTTAAATTGTTGCATGAAGAAGGAATGTTGAAATGTATTTAAATATAAGGGAACATATAATCAATTTTGCTTGGTTTTCTTAAACTAATGCTATGCTATGACATGCTATGCTATGACATGCTATGCTATGACATGCTATGCTATAAGCCCCCCCCCCCCCTCCCCCACTGCCTACTCTCCCAACAAAGTAACTAATCCAATATCCCACCCATACATTCACCCATCAATCCATTCATCCTTTCATTCTATCCATCCATTCGTTTAATGTTACCGTTTCTACTCCAACCCCCACCCCACTCGGCCCCACTCCCAGTACAACTCCTGACCCTCTGCATTGAAATAACATGACAATAACCTGACAGCCAGCCACCAAGTCCGCCACGCTTCCTCGCGACACGGGAGGAGCTTCCTCTCAGGTCGTGTCACTGCTTTATCCTGCACATTACGCCTCCGCCGTGCTTCCCCTACTGATACCGCTACTGACGCAGCTCCTAATGGTCAAGAACGAGGCCTTAAGTGTGTATCCCAGGAAACAGCGGGGTCAGTCCGTGGCCTAGTGGGTAGCGTGTTCGTCTATTGCCGGATGTGCTCTGCTAGGCCAGCCCAAAGCGGTTCGAGGTGCCTGGTTCGAGTCTCACCTGTGCAAACGCCTATGTTTGTGCAGCTCAACCTCAATTCTTCCCACTGTCACGATGTGGAGGTCAAGGCTTTCTACTTATAGCGAGCAAACCCATCAACGAGGAATGATCAATCTATTGGTTGGCGAGTTTGGCTTTGTGGAGTGCAGGGGTAGATATACCGTCCTATCCCCGAGTTACTACCCAGGACGGGGCCACCCTGCCTCCCCAGGACGGGGCCACCCTGCCTCCCCAGGGCGGGGCCACCCTGCCTCCCCAGGACGGGGCCACCCTGCCTCCCCAGGACAGGGGCCACCCTGCCTCCCTGGCCACCCTGCCTACCCAGGACGGGGCCACCCTGCCTACCCAGGACGGGGCCACCCTGCCTACCCAGGACGGGGCCACCCTGCCTCCCCAGGACGGGGCCACCCTGCCTCCCCAGGACGGGGCCACCCTGCCTCCCCAGGACGGGGCCACCCTGCCTCCCTGGCCACCCTGCCTCCCTGGCCACCCTGCCTCCCCAGGACAGGGGCCACCCTGCCTCCCTGGCCACCCTGCCTCCCCAGGACAGGGGCTACCCTGCCTCCCTGGCCACCCTGCCTCCCCAGGACAGGGGCCACCCTGCCTCCCTGGCCACCCTGCCTCCCCAGGACAGGGGCCACCCTGCCTCCCTGGCCACCCTGCCTCCCCAGGTTGTCGCTACTGTTGATGCAGACTTTGAGATCCCTTCCTACGCTCCAAGAGTCCATTGATCCGGTTTAAGACAATGTGTACAAATGCGGCTTAAAACGCATCGATCCACCGTTATAAGAAATGCATGAGGCCAGCCACATAATCACCCCGTCCGCACCCATCAGCCCCAAAGTGTTTCATGGTGCGCCCTTACCTCCCCAGGTCCCTGGACAGTTCGCACAGCACCCCCCCCCGCCCCCTCCCCTTGCCCCAGTGGTTGTTAAGTACCGGCCAACCTACATCATGGAGCGCCCTTACCTCCCCAGGTCCCTGGACAGTTCACACAGCCCCCCCCCCCGCCCCCTCCCCTTGCCTCAGTGGTTGTTAAGTACCGGCCAACCTACATCATGGAGCGCCCTTACCTCCCCAGGTCTCTGGACAGTTCACACAGCCCCCCCTCCCCTTGCCCTAGTGGTTGTTAAGTACCGGCCAACCTACATCATGGAGCGCCCTTACCTCCCCAGGTCCCTGGACAGTTCGCACAGCCCCCCCCCCCGCCCCCTCCCCTTGCCCCAGTGGTTGTTAAGTACCGGCCAACCTACATCATGGAGCGCCCTTACCTCCCCAGGTCTCTGGACAGTTCACACAGCCCCCCCCCCCCCTCCCCTTGCCCCAGTGGTTGTTAAGTACCGGCCAACCTACATCATGGAGCGCCCTTACCTCCCCAGGTCTCTGGACAGTTCACACAGCCCCCCCTTCCCTTGCCCTAGTGGTTGTTAAGTACCGGCCAACCTACATCATGGAGCGCCCTTACCTCCCCAGGTCCCTGGACAGTTCGCACAGCCCCCCCCCGCCCCCTCCCCTTGCCCCAGTGATTGTTAAGTACCGGCCAACCTACATCATGGAGCGCCCTTACCTCCCCAGGTCTCTGGACAGTTCACACAGCCCCCCCCCCCTCCCCTTGCCCCAGTGGTTGTCAAGTACCGGCCAACCTACATCATGGAGCGCCCTTACCTCCCCAGGTCTCTGGACAGTTCACACAGCCCCCCCCCTCCCCTTGCCCCAGTGGTTGTTAAGTACCGGCCAACCTACATCATGGAAAGTACCGGCCAACCTACATCATGGAGCGCCGTTACCTCCCCAGGTCTCTGGACAGTTCACACAGCCCCCCCCCCCCCCCACACTCCCCTTGCCCCAGTGGTTGTTAAGTACCGGCCAACCTACATCATGGAGCGCCCTTACCTCCCCAGGTCTCTGGACAGTTCACAGAGCCCCCCCCCCCTCCCCTTGCCCCAGTGGTTGTTAAGTACCGGCCAACCTACATCATGGAGCCCCCTTACCTCCCCAGGTCTCTGGACAGTTCACACAGCCCCCCCCCCCTCCCCTTGCCCTAGTGGTTGTTAAGTACCGGCCAACCTACATCATGGAGCACCCTTACCTCCCCAGGTCTCTGGACAGTTCACACAGCCCCGCCTCCCCTTGCCCCAGTTGTTGTTAAGTACCGGCCAACCTACATCATGGAGCGCCCTTACCTCCCCAGGTCTCTGGACAGTTTACACAGCCCCCCCGCCCCTTCCTCTTGCCCTAGTGGTTGTTAAGTACCGGCCAACCTACATCATGGAGCGCCCTTACCTCCCCAGGTCTCTGGACAGTTCACACAGTACGCCTAGTCCGCTCAGCAGTCAGAACAGCAGCCAGGATTCTCTGCACAAACAGCCCAAGAAGAAGGGCGGCTTCAAGAGTTCCTTGGGGCGGATCTTCAGCAAGAAGGAGAAAGCGAAGAAAGAGATGGTGACGCGGTCCCTGGAGGCGGCCCAGGGCAGTGGTCAGTCCAACCTTACACCTACACATATTCCTCTACAGATAAGTTAACAATTAACCAAGTTGACGTTGAATACATTATTATATAACTATGTTCATTGTGCGTGATGTTTTTTTTATGTGCTGTAATCGAAAAAGAAGGAAAAAAGCTCAACAACTGACAAGATACCAACTTTTTGTTTTGAGGATTTCCTTACAAGAACTAAGGCTTTGTTTAACGTCACAATATTACTATCAACAGTAAGTGTTGTAGGGCCAACATGTCATTGTGGTATATTATGGGTTAAAGTTATTTTTAATCTCGCTGGTTTAGCATTCTGCATGTCTTTGCGCGTGTATCGGTCATATTTGTCGGTGCCTCTTTGCTCATGTTATGGTTATAACCACACTGTTCACAACATACCCATTCACCCGTTCAATCTCCCCTGTGTGGTGTACCTTCAGGTTCTAGTTCCTACATGGAGGTGGACGTTGGGGCCTCGGACAGTCTGGCCCTGGGAGGCCTCGGCAAACAGACAGAGTTCGACAGACGGAAAAAGAAAAAGTGCGTACACAGTCATGGCGCTATCAGATGCTCGGGCGCTTCTGATCCTTTTGTCGAGCAATACACTATGTGGGCGTTCATGGAAGTAATCCAAAGTTAATATTACTTCGGCCGATTGAGCCCACCATACCCGGTTACGATGTACAAGGCACGGATCTCTTGTCATGTATTCATGTCCGGTTTGATGTTTCTCTCGCAGACACGAGTTGTTAGAAGAAGCCATGAAGGCCGGCACTCCGTTCGCCTTATGGAATGGGCCGACAGTCGTCGCTTGGTTAGAGGTGAGTCTCTGGCCCCCAGTCCGTCAGTCCCGGGTCCCCTCTCGCTGCCGCTATCCACATCCCGAGGCAATGCCGTCAGGGATACAAAATGCGCTAGGAAATGTCATGGGAGGTAAACTTGATAGAAGGACAAATGTAAAAGTTAAATAGAGTAAGAAATGCAACTTGGGGGAATTTTAGAGAAAAGGGGTGAAAGTTAAACACGGTGAGAAATGTTCTTTGAGGTGAAATTTAGAGCAAGGTGTGAAAGTTAAATACAGTAAGAAATGCTCTTTGAGGTGAAAATTTAGAGAAAGGTGTGAAAGTTAAAGACAGTAAGACATGCTTTTTGAGGTGAAATTGAGAGAAAGGTGTGAAAGTTAAATGCAGTAAGAAATGCTCTTTGAGGTAAAGTTTACAGAAATGTGTGAAAGATGAAAACCTTAATACAGGACCCTCCCTAGCACTAGAACCCCCCGCCGTCCCTTATAATGCCACCCCGTCTGTCATTGCTTCACCCGCCGTGTTTCCCGTTGCGTGCCTGCCGCCCGCCTGCAGTGGGTCGGGATGCCAGCCTGGTACGTGGCCGCCTGCCGAGCCAACGTCAAGAGCGGCGCCATCATGTCTGCGCTGTCCGACCAGGAGATCCAGAGAGAAATCGGGATCAGCAACCCGCTCCACCGCCTCAAACTGCGGCTGGCCATCCAGGAGATGGTTAGCCTGACCAGCCCCTCGGCGCCCAGGACCTCTCGCACGGTAAAGGGGGACTTTAATGTCTGAAATACAGTGATAACGCACACAACTGTGTCTGTCCATCCAGGAGATAGTCAGCCTGACCAGTCCCTCGGCGCCCAGGACCTCTCGCACGGTAAGGGGGGACTTTAATGTCTGAAATACAGTGATAACGCACACTACTGTGTCCGGCCATCCAGGAGATGGTCAGCCTGACCAGCCCCTCGCCGCCCAGGACCTCTCGCACGGTAAGGGGGGACTATAATGTCCGAAATAGAGCGGTACTGGACACTACTGTGTCTGTCCATCCGGGAGATGGTCAGCCTGACCAGTCCCTCGGCGCCCAGGACCTCTCGCACGGTAAGGGGGGACTTTAATGTCTGAAATACAGTGATAACGCACACTACTGTGTCCGGCCATCCAGGAGATGGTCAGCCTGACCAGCCCCTCGCCGCCCAGGACCTCTCGCACGGTAAGGGGGGACTATAATGTCCGAAATAGAGCGGTACTGGACACTATGGTGTCTGGCCATCCAGGAGATAGTCAGCCTGACCAGTCCCTCGGCGCCCAGGACCTCTCGCACGGTAAGGGGGGACTTTAATGTCCGAAATAGAGCGGTACTGGACACTACTGTGTCTGTCCATCCAGGAGATGGTCAGCCTGACCAGTCCCTCGGCGCCCAGGACCTCTCGCACGGTAAGGGGGGACTTTAATGTCCGAAATAGAGCGGTACCGGACACTACTGTGTCTGTCCATCCAGGAGATGGTCAGCCTGACCAGTCCCTCGGCGCCCAGGACCTCTCGCACGGTAAGGGGGGACTTTAATGTCCGAAATAGAGCGGTACCGGACACTACTGTGTCTGTCCATCCAGGAGATGGTCAGCCTGACCAGTCCCTCGGCGCCCAGGACCTCTCGCACGGTAAGGGGGGACATTAATGTCCGAAATAGAGCGGTACCGTACACTACTGTGTCTGTCCATCCAGGAGATGGTCAGCCTGACCAGTCCCTCGCCGCCCAGGACCTCTCGCACGGTAAGGGGAGACTTTAATGTCCGAAATAGAGCGGTACTGGACACTATGGTGTCTGGCCATCCAAGAGATGGTCAGCCTGACCAGCCCCTCGGCGCCCAGGACCTCTCGCACGGTAAGGGGGGACTTTAATGTCTGAAATAGAGCGGTACTGGACACTATGGTGTCTGGCCATCCAAGAGATGGTCAGCCTGACCAGCCCCTCGGCGCCCAGGACCTCTCGCACGGTAAGGGGGGACTTTAATGTCTGAAATAGAGCGGTACTGGACACTATGGTGTCTGGCCATCCAAGAGATGGTCAGCCTGACCAGCCCCTCGGCGCCAAGGACCTCTCGCACGGTAAGGGGGGACTTTAATGTCTGAGATACAGCGGTACTGAACACTACTGTGTCTGGCCATCCAGGAGATGGTCAGCCTGACCAGTCCCTCGGCGCCCAGGACCTCTCGCACGGTAAGGGGGGACTTTAATGTCTGAGATACAGCGGTACAGGACACTACTGTGTCTGGCCATCCAGGAGATGGTCAGCCTGACCAGTCCTTCGGCGCCCAGGACCTCTCGCACGGTAAGGGGGGACTTTAATGTCCGAGATACAGCGGTACAGGACACTACTGTGTCTGTGGCCGGGATACGAAAGAGATGGGTAAACAGTGGAATAATGAGTATTGTAAATGTGGAGGAATTTACTTTTCTGCTCTTGGGTGCCAAGTGACATCTTTTACCCCCCACCAAGATTGATTTGAGTTTTTGGCCGTTTTGTTATTGAGCTTCTGACACCTAGTTTGTAATTTGGAGGATTTCCCTTTTCCGCTCATGATTGCCAATCTCTGACACAATGTTCACTTAACATGTCTTGCCCATTTTTTGAAAGCATGTTTTTAGCATCGTCTTTCGCTGATTCTGACACAAGGTTTAACTGACGTCTTTTACCCGTGCACCCAGATTGATTTGATTTTTGTACCATTTTGTAATAGTCAACTTGATATTTAACTTCTGACACCCAAGGTAGAATGATAAAAATCTGACAGATGGCCTGTGATGGTGTATTTGATATGTAGCCTCTAACCGCAAGTTTTTAATGGTGTATTTGATATGTAGCCTCTTGACACCTTGTTTTAATGATGTATTTACAGACTTCTGACACCCAAGTTAGAATGATAAAATCTGACAGATGGCCTGTGATGGTGTATTTGATATGTAGCCTCTGACCGCAAGTTTTTAACGGTGTATTTGATATGTAGCCTCTTGACGCCTTGTTTTAATGATGTATTTACAGACTTCTGACACCCAAGTTAGAATGATAAAATCTGACAGATGGCCTGTGATGGTGTATTTGATATGTAGCCTCTTGACACCTTGTTTTAATGATGTATTTGATATGTAGCCTCTTGACGCCTTGTTTCAATGCTGTATTCACAGACTCTTGCCTTTGGCGACATGAACCACGAGTGGATCGGGAACGAGTGGCTGCCGAGTCTCGGTCTACCTCAATACCGCAGCACCTTCATGGAGTGTCTGGTCGACGCGCGCATGCTCGACCACCTCGCCAAAAAGGACCTCCGCGGGCAGCTGAAGATGGTCGATAGCTTCCACAGGTCGGTGGCTCGACAAAACCCTTCCTTTTACGATGTTTGAAGGGGGCCGCCTCGATACCTCAGTCGGTTAGAGCACTCGCATTGAGTGCTCTGGCCACCTGAGAGCCTAATGACACGTGGATCGGTGGTTCGCGCCCCCGCTGTAGCCATGTCTGTGTGGTCGCAGGATAAAGACCCCTTATTCTCAAAGAGTAGGGGGTTACCCCTTAAACTTATTATATATTTGTGTTACTACTGCCTTGTACTTATATAATAATATACTGGGATTTATTATTATGTAATATGAAGCAATAATAGCCTTATGGTACTAATTCACTGAGATGATGCCTATGCCTTTGACACTAAGATTAAACTGGTCATAAATGATTGTAATGGTCATGTTTATGTCCACAGGACTAGTTTACAATACGGCATTAGCTGCTTAAAGCGGTGACTGATTGTAATGGTCATGTTTATGTCCACAGGACCAGTTGTAATGGTCATGTTTATGTCCCCAGGACTAGTTTACAATACGGCATTAGCTGCTTAAAGCGGTGACTGATTGTAATGGTCATGTTTATGTCCACAGGACCAGTTGTAATGGTCGTGTTTATGTCCACAGGACCAGTTGTAATGGTCATGTTTATGTCCCCAGGACCAGTTTACAATACGGCATTAGCTGCTTAAAGCGGTGACTGATTGTAATGGTCATGTTTATGTCCACAGGACCAGATGTAATGGTCATGTTTATGTCCCCAGGACTAGTTTACAATACGGCATTAGCTGCTTAAAGCGGTGACTGATTGTAATGGTCATGTTTATGTCCACAGGACCAGTTGTAATGGTCATGTTTATGTCCCCAGGACTAGTTTACAATACGGCATTAGCTGCTTAAAGCGGTGACTGATTGTAATGGTCATGTTTATGTCCACAGGACCAGTTGTAATGGTCGTGTTTATGTCCACAGGACCAGTTGTAATGGTCATGTTTATGTCCCCAGGACCAGTTTACAATACGGCATTAGCTGCTTAAAGCGGTGACTGATTGTAATGGTCATGTTTATGTCCACAGGACCAGTTGTAATGGTCATGTTTATGTCCACAGGACCAGTTGTAATGGTCATGTTTATGTCCCCAGGACCAGTTTACAATACGGCATTAGCTGCTTAAAGCGGTGACTGATTGTAATGGTCATGTTTATGTCCACAGGACCAGATGTAATGGTCATGTTTATGTCCACAGGACCAGTTGTAATGGTCATGTTTATGTCCCCAGGACTAGTTTACAATACGGCATTAGCTGCTTAAAGCGGTGACTGATTGTAATGGTCATGTTTATGTCCACAGGACCAGTTGTAATGGTCGTGTTTATGTCCACAGGACCAGTTGTAATGGTCATGTTTATGTCCCCAGGACTAGTTTACAATACGGCATTAGCTGCTTAAAGCGGTGACTGATTGTAATGGTCATGTTTATGTCCACAGGACCAGTTGTAATGGTCGTGTTTATGTCCACCGGACCAGTTGTAATGGTCATGTTTATGTCCCCAGGACCAGTTTACAATACGGCATTAGCTGCTTAAAGCGGTGACTGATTGTAATGGTCATGTTTATGTCCACAGGACCAGTTGTAATGGTCATGTTTATGTCCACAGGACCAGTTGTAATGGTCATGTTTATGTCCCCAGGACCAGTTTACAATACGGCATTAGCTGCTTAAAGCGGTGACTGATTGTAATGGTCATGTTTATGTCCACAGGACCAGATGTAATGGTCATGTTTATGTCCACAGGACCAGTTGTAATGGTCATGTTTATGTCCCCAGGACTAGTTTACAATACGGCATTAGCTGCTTAAAGCGGTGACTGATTGTAATGGTCATGTTTATGTCCACAGGACCAGTTGTAATGGTCATGTTTATGTCCCCAGGACCAGTTTACAATACGGCATTAGCTGCTTAAAGCGGTGACTGATTGTAATGGTCATGTTTATGTCCACAGGACCAGTTGTAATGGTCATGTTTATGTCCACAGGACCAGTTTACAATACGGCATTAGCTGCTTAAAGCGACTGAACTACGACCGCAAGGAGATGGAGCGGCGGCGAGAAGAAAGCAATAACGACAATAAAGGTAGGAGAGGCGCCTGCTGTGGCCGCCAGGGTAGCAGCCAGGAGGCGGGGGCTGCTGTGGCCGCCAGGGTAGCAGCCAGGAGGCGGGGGCTGCTGTGGCCGCCAGGGTAGCAGCCAGGAGGTGGGGGGGGCTGCCGTGGCCGCCAGGGTAGCAGCCAGGAGGGGGGGGGGGCTGCCGTGGCCGCCAGGAGGGGGGGGGGCTGCCGTGGCCGCCAGGAGGGGGGGGGGCTGCTGTGGCCGCCAGGGTAGCAGCCAGGAGGGGGGGCGCATGCTGCGGCTGCCAGGGTAGCAGCCAGGAGGCGGGGGCTGCTGTGGCCGCCAGGGTAGCAGCCAGGAGGGGGGGGGCTTGCTGTGGCCGCCAGGGTAGCAGCCAGGAGGCGGGGGCTGCTGTGGCCGCCAGGGTAGCAGCCAGGAGGCGGGGGCTGCTGTGGCCGCCAGGGTAGCAGCCAGGAGGTGGGGGGGGCTGCCGTGGCCGCCAGGGTAGCAGCCAGGAGGGGGGGGGGCTGCCGTGGCCGCCAGGAGGGGGGGGGGGCTGCCGTGGCCGCCAGGAGGGGGGGGGGCTGCTGTGGCCGCCAGGGTAGCAGCCAGGAGGGGGGGCGCATGCTGCGGCTGCCAGGGTAGCAGCCAGGAGGCGGGGGCTGCTGTGGCCGCCAGGGTAGCAGCCAGGAGGGGGGGGCTTGCTGTGGCCGCCAGGGTAGCAGCCAGGAGGCGGGGGCTGCTGTGGCCGCCAGGAGGGGGGCTGCTGTGGCCGCCAGGGTAGCAGCCAGGAGGGGGGGCGCATGCTGCGGCTGCCAGGGTAGCAGCCAGGAGGCGGGGGCTGCTGTGGCCGCCAGGGTAGCAGCCAGGAGGGGGGCGCCTGCTGTGGCCGCCAGGGTAGCAGCCAGGAGGCGGGGGCTGCTGTGGCCGCCAGGGTAGCAGCCAGGAGGGGGGGGCTTGCTGTGGCCGCCAGGGTAGCAGCCAGGAGGGGGGGGGGGCTGCTGTGGCCGCCAGGGTAGCAGCCAGGAGGGGGGGGGGACTGCTGTGGCCGCCAGGAGGGGGGCGCCTGCTGTGGCCGCCAGGAGGGGGGCGCCTGCTGTGGCCGCCAGGGTAGCAGCCAGGAGGGGGGGGGGGGGCTGCTGTGGCCGCCAGGATAGCAGCCAGGAGGGGGAGGGGGCCTGCTGTGGCCGCCAGGGTAGCAGCCAGGAGGGGGGGGGGCCTGCTGTGGCCGCCAGGGTAGCAGCCAGGAGGGGGTGGGGGGCTGCTGTGGCCGGTAGGAGGGGGGAGCCTGCTGTGGCCGCCAGGGTAGCAGCCAGGAGGGGGGGGGCCTGCTGTGGCCGCCAGGGTAGCAGCGAGGAGGGGGGGGGGCTGCTGTGGCCGCCAGGGTAGCAGCCAGGAGGAGGGGGGGGGCTGCTGTTGCCGCCAGGGTTGCAGCCAGGAGGGTCAATACGGCGACTCTGGTGCTCCTGGCTTTCTTAGTGTTGTAACTGTGTTCACGGTTGACAGGTTAACAATAGATTACACAAGTTAATTATCCAGTGACAAGTTCATATATCAACTATATATAAGCTCAAGCTTATCATTGATCAATGCTGTTCATCTCCAACATGCCAGGACAATTGAACACAGTGGATAACTTTAACCAGAACAATACATGGGCATTGGTTGAGGAGACTCCATGTACGACTGTCCGTGTCAACATCAAGGTGGCCTACAATGTACTGGTTTCATTTATGCGCTCATGGGTTGGAAATTTATAGTATTTGTTGTACGTGTCTATTATGTGGCTCGAGAGTTCAAATCGCTTTTATGGCATGTATTCGACGTCAGCGCTGTCCGGTCCGGTGGCTCAAGAACATGGCGTCTGGGCGATAATTTAAGCAGTTCCTGTGAGAATTAGACCGCCGACGGTTTTTTTATTTTAAAAAAAAATGACAGATTTGATCTCTCAGTTTAATGTCGAATATTTGACTATATCTCACACCATGCCATATGACCCCATGACCTTGACCTTGCAGACGTTCTAGTGTGGACCAATGAGCGGGTGATTCGCTGGGTGCAGTCGATCGGACTGAAGGACTTCGCCAACAGTCTGATAGAGTCTGGTGTACACGGACCGCTCATAGCGCTCGACGAGAGCTTCGACCACAACAGCATGGCGCTGGCCCTGCAGATACCCACGCAAAACCCTCAAGTAAGGCTGGATACCCCTGGTCCCCCTCCCTCCCTCCATCCCTCCCTCCCTCCCTCCATCCCTCCCTCCCTCCCTCCCTCCCCACGGCCCTCTGATAGCACTCGACGAGAGCTTCGACCACAACAGCATGGCGCTGGCCCTGCAGATACCCACGCAAAACCCTCAAGTAAGGCTGGATACCCCCTGGTCCCCCTCCCTCCCTCCCTCCCTCCCCACGGCCCTCTGATAGCACTCGACTAGAGCTTCGACCACAACAGCATGGCGCTGGCCCTGCAGATACCCACGCAAAACCCTCAAGCAAGGCTGGATACCCCCTGCCCCCCCCCCCCTCGCTCCCTCGTCACTAGGGACACCCCGTGGCGTGGGTTTACTCTCGGAGACGTTTCTCTTCTATGATTGGCGCCCCGCTGTGGCCATGTCTGTGTGGTCGCAGGATAAAGATCCCATGGCCTTCTTCGCAAAGAGTAGGGGGTTACCCCCGGGAACATGGCTCCACTCTCCCTTCCTGCTCCCATTGACGCGATATGACCAAAAGTGGTTAAAGCGTCCTGAATAACCAACCAACCAACCCTCCCTCACCCCTGCTCTCGCTGATATCCGCTGTTGACTGGGGTCCCGGCCTCGATGTCACGGACCGCACTGGTCAGATGCTATTCTGTAATAGATACGTTAACTAAATAAGTTGGAAGATCATTGTCGCTTGATGATAAATCATTTTCATATATTTCAGGCTAATTTAGAGTGCTTATCAGTCCGCGATCATGTCAAACCACACGGTTAATGTGGAGTAACCATCAAATTACGATATATGCTTGATTTGTTTCATCATTGAAATGATAACGAACAACATGCAGCATTAAGATTTTAATCGCTGTCTCATTTTTCCTTTCAGTCACGGCAGATTTTAGAACGAGAATTTAATAACTTACTAGCAATAGGAACTGATAGGCGATTAGACGAGGTAAGTTGTTCCAGGGGGGCCAATGCGTCAGTGGCCTCGGCCCTTGTCGTCCTGGCAGCGAATCACATTTATGATGAAAGTTAGATGCAAGCACCATGAAGACAAACTGCCACACGCATTTGTTCTGTTCTGTTCCGTTTTGCTTTGGTTTGGTTTGTTTTATGTTTACGTGTCCTCTCGTTTGTGTCGGTGTTCGATGTTGCCATTTGGCTTCGCTTCCGTTTGCACTTGGTTTCATTCGTTTGACCTTGGGCAGTGCCTACGTGCTCTCTAACACGCGTCTCGTCAGCTTGTTTGTCTCAGGGCGACGCCACAACGGGTGCGCGCGCAACATGTGCGTCGAATCCGGCATGGAATGGTCGCTTTCTTCTCGTCGCTTTCGGTTCAGCCTCGCTTTCAGTTCAGGCCTCGGTTCAGCCTCGCTATCGTGTTTCTCTGTGTATGATTTGTGGTTGGTCAGGTACAGGTGGGCGTCGTGCCGGTTGTGGCTTTACTACACGTGTGAGGTTCATTCCGTTCAACCACTTGTCGTTTTTCTGTTTTTAACGTTGGTTTTGCATGATGCTCTGGTCACGTGACTGAATCTCCGTTGTTTGAGATACATAGAAATACTAACATGCCTGTTGCCGGGTCTTGATCAAGGGCTGAATAATCCAAGGCAATACTACTCTGCTTATCATCACCATTTGCCCCAGACTCCATCTCTAAGAAACTTTGTATGACATTGTTTTAAAATAACTGATAAAGGAAACTCTGGTATAAATAAAGTAATCAGTTGTGACGGAAATCAGCAGGCGGTAGTTGGATCTTAATTCCGCAAAAAGTCATGTCTTGCCTGCGGCGTCATGTTTGGCACAAGAGGTTAAACAAAAACTGCCAATAGACATGTCTACATATTCTAAAATGTAAAAACCTAAAACAAATATATATAAAGTGTAAACTTCAAATATGTAATATCACAGACGGTTTAATTAAATATTTTCTTTCTCCTACTACTTTTGTTTTGATGGTAGTCAATATAAGGGCATCCAGCTGCATTTACGCTTCGCTGAGCCAAAGAACATTTTTTTTATTACTTTATTGATATTTTTTTGTTATATACTTCTGTTCTGCGCGGTATGGGGCTGGTTTTTTTGCTTCCTTACTAGCTTGCGAGCACGTGTTATTCCGTTATGCTGTTAATGTTAATCTGGCGTTCCTCAAGCTCTTGTCGTCGATTAATTACCCCTAGACAGTGTGCGACCAAGGTCTGTTGTTGGCGAAGTAAGTGAAGGCGAGTAAGTAACCAATGAATGCCCCCCCCCGCCCCCAATGACTGCCAAGATTGGCTGCAAAATTTAAATCTACTATTTCTGAAATATTGGACATAAATACTTATTTTATTACTTAATTCGATGAATAAAAACTACTATGAAGAGACTTCCCTTCGTTTGCTCTCAAACAACACTGCATCAAAACTATTGTGTTTTTTAGTATTATTTATTTTGATTTCGTGTTGTAGGTAATTTTACTTTCATTATATGTCGGTTTATTTTTATGGTTGATAGACATTTGATTTGTTGGGTGTTTGACGTGTATTATGATTTTTATTTTGTTGAGTGCACATTAACAGACGTGTATTATGATTTTTATTTTGTTGAGTGCACGTTAACACTCATATATTGTCTGGATTAGAATGTAGAACTTATTGTTTTATTGGTTTGACACTGGTGGACTTACTCTTTGTATACAAATCTGGGTTTTATTTATCATTAAAAAGTAAATAATTTGAAGTTTTGTCCTGATGAATAAGACCTATTGTGCTATTGTATGCTGAAATTACCCTTTCAATGACTGTACACAGTGACATAATTTGTATTTGAGATTTCAAGTCTTGTTGCCTTCACGAATGTTATGCTTAACTTGAGTTCACACTGTTATTTCTTTTCATTAATAGGTGACGAATATGATTTACTTAATCTAGAAATCTACTAATCTAGAAAAACAAAATCACTTAAGCGTGGCGCTGTCCTTTGTGTGTATAATATCAGTCACCGCAGGCAACACGGGAGTTATTGGAAATGTCTAAAATATAATTTGAATATATTTTGCATTTCTCAAATAACTGCGTCTGCTTTGTTGTTTTGCTTGCTGACTGACTGTTGAATTTCCATGTTTTTTTTACATTTGCTTTGCCCCATTCCACCTTGGTACAGCATAAAACATAGATAGGTAAGCTTGGTCCTCGTCCACGACCAATCAGCATTGCGTTTTGTGGTCACGTGGGTGATGTGGTTGTTACGGCCTCGGCACTGTCGCCTCCAGCTCCGCTCTACACCCAAGCTCAGTTACTATGGTTACCATCCCTTATACTCTGGGAACCGTTCTGGGTAGGGATTTAAGTAATATTTGGTTTATATCCAAGGACCGACATTTTCGCGATAACGGAAAAACTAATAACGGAAGAGCTAGTTGGAGTGGATGTGTCGAGGCAGTGTGGTGGACTCGTTCTGCTGCCCCCCCCCCCCCGCCCCCCTCCCCTCTTCTGGACTAACCCCTTGTGTGTGTGAAGCTCGAGGGTGGGCAGGGCATCCACTACCGGAAGTGCCGCGCCCTCACCTGACCTCTGCTGCCTCACTGGGCGTTCTTGTCCCCCCCTCCTTTCGACCCCCCCCCCTCCCCTCTCGAACCCACCCCTCCCCTCCCTCCTGTGGTTCGTTGTCTTTGTCTCCGACGCGTGGACGTTCCCATAACACGCAAGTGACTTTTCAACTTCAGAAACCTGGTCGCAAAGCCCTTGCAGCACCCTTGACGGAGATGGGCTGGTTGGAGTAGAGGGCGAGCGAATGAACCCCCCCTCCCAAACCAACAAACAGGCAGGGTGCAGTATTTTCCTCCATAGCTACAGACACCGTCGCTTTGCCTGTTTTTTTCTTTTTTTGCCCTTCATATGTATCATTTTCCTTCCGCCAAATTATTCGCGAAACGTTACTACGCTGCAATCATCCGTCATATCAAAGTAGTAGTCCCTTCTATTCCATGTCGTGGTAGGATGGTTCTCTTCTAATGCAATCCATGTTGTATCAGCCGCAATCCATGTTTTAATATATATACATCCGTCATCGTCGCAAGTTTGACAGTTAACATGTTGACGGTACGACTGCAAGTTCGGCACTTAGTTTGTTGACGTACAACTCCCAGGTTCGTCACTTAGTTTGTTGACGTACAACTCCCAAGTTCGGCACTTAGTATGTTGACGTACAACTCCCAAGTTCAGCACTTAGTTTGTTGACGTACAACTCCCAAGTTCGGCAGCTAACAAGTTTACGATACAGCTCCCAGAGTTCGGCAGTTAACAAGTTGACGGTAGAAATCTCAACTTCGGTGGATTACACGTTGACGATACAACTCCCAAATTCGGCAGTTAACAAGTTGACGGAACTCCCAAGTTAGGCACATAAGACACTCAGCACCCTCCTGTCACGCTTTCCTTGTTTCATTTGTTTTGTTTCCGGGCTTTACGTCGTATTATCGTATTTGTACTTTTCTTGGAGAGGCTGCAGAACACCGGTGATCATCGCCCTGTGATGACGTATATGTGTGTTTATGTGTATGTGACCTTGCGCTAATAGAGCAATAACTATGGCTTCCCCCACTTCAGCCATGATACATGTATTGGTCCGGACATTATCACCGTAGACTACTTCATAACTTACAGAAGACATGTAAACCATTAAAAGAAAGAGACACATCGGTAAGGCAGTGCTCACATATAGAAAACACGGACGTATCATTTGGAATATGCTTCTGGCTGACTGAACCGTCTCACCGCTTCTCTCACATGTATTGCTCCGCGATGCGTCACGTGACCTTGACTTTTATAAGCCCGCTGGCGTATCCTGTCCAGTAGGACTGACTGGCTCGACTGCTCGTTAGGCCAGAAAACATCTTTGGGTTTATGTTTTTCGAAAACTATTTCTATTGCAATCTGCACTACGCCTTATATTCATGCACAATATCCGGATTTTAGTTTGCTTCTGGACCAAGAGGAAAATGTATTTTCATGGCTGTAGATTTACTTTGTAGCTAGTTTCACTATTTACATTTCGATTATGTGTTTTTATAATATTTTTTCAGCGACGTTTTGAACAGGGTTTAGTGACAGTGGTTGCGCTTCGGCTCTATCCAAACGTGTGTTATATTCGTTATATATTTTATGGATCAAACTTTAGGTCAAAACAAGTCAATAATAACAAGAAATATATATGTCACTTATCGGACTCTTTACCTTTGTGTCACAACTCGCGAGAAAAAAACCCAATCAAGTTATATTTTATTCATCTGACGAATTCGATTTACATACCTAAAAAAGGAGCCAATTGCATCGAGATACATATATTTTTACCCACATTTTGTATGGTGCCCCAAAAAAAACAGGTTTCCCAATTTCGGCTCTTCGTGTGATAAAATTAGCACCACTAGCCTGAGAAATATATGCCGTTCGTAGGTGTACATTTTATACGGATATTGTCAATTTGTTCTACACCACCTTTCATAGAATATATATTTAAAAAAATGCTTTAGGATTACTCACCGGTTTGGTGGGATGGGAGTTCAGATCTGTGTACTAGAATGCACACTTTCTTTACAACTTTCAGTTCAAGTGAGGTGCTCCTTCGCGGATTATCCCCTTATCACTGCATGTATCTTTGACGTGGTTGACTGGAATCCGTACCTGATCTCGCCCTCGTGTTGTTCTCAAACTGAAGGGCGTGATTGCTCACTTCTCTTTCCACTTGTCATTGATTGGTGGACCTTGAGGAGGCATCAGCCAATTTCCCCCCGAATTCAATGTCCTTCTGTGGTGTTGTCTGTCTCTCTCCCCCTCTGATGTATTGATTAGTAAGTGAACCACCTGATTGTTCTACGCGCCGACAATCTGACACGTGGTCTGTCTGTGTATAGTGTGCTATATAAGCTTATATTCGTTCCGTTCTGTTGCCGACTAGTCGCGGGGTCGACTCCCCGGGGCAGGGTTGTCTCGCATGTCTGTTAACCTTCCACCCCCATCACCCCTCTCCGCCCCTCTCGGATGTTGGTTAATATTTGTTATCTGAAAATCGCAGGCACGAATTTTGGTATGGTCTTGACTTTGCTTGAATGGCTTCCAGGGAGGTATGGCTACGGTTCCCCCTGTTATCTCCTTCCTACCAAGTTCCTCCTACCTATGACATTTGAGCAAATGATCTCTAATGACCCATATTCTTTTATCCATGACCTGACCTCATTTACATTTTCTAGCGACTTCGGCTTTGGCTGATGTCTCTTACCTCCCCTTACCCTCACACTTTTCTTTACTAACCGCAACTTATTACTTATTCCCCCCTCCCTTCATACCCCAATCCTCACCGGTGTCTTTAATCTTATTAATCTATCGTCCATACTACCGTGTGCGCCGGTCTCCGACCCCGACCACACCCGATCAATCACTGTATAGAGTACATGCAGCGGACACTATTGAAAAGTGAATCCGGAAAAATTGTCTCTTTTTTTTTTCTTACTCGAATATTTTCTCTTCTTCTCTTTACAAGAAACATGTGAAGGAAATAAAAATGAATGCCTACACGTGCTTACAACTCAATGACAAGTTCTGTGAGTATACGGCTTAGCGCTGAGAGAGCGAGAGTGGCATGGCAGACCCACCGCACCACAGCCCGCATCTCCCCCACCATTCATCCCGCTCCTAGGTCAAATATAGCTTCTACTTGTCTTTGGGATTTTGTATTTCTCAAATAATTCATCCCAAGCAAAACCAAGCCATGCCCAAGGTCAAGTTCACCTTGGCTGAGACCACTAAGTCGTTCCCATGGCGATGCGCTTTCACATTCAGTTGCTAACAGAAAGATTTCCCGACCCTTGTGCCAGTAGAAATCTTTTAACTCCCTGCCTTGTTTGGTTCCCAAGCTTAGTTATTGCGTGATAACATTTCACTGATGATGCGTCTGATCCGGCCTAAGGACGTAGTAACTCCTTGTTCCTTCTTTATCCGATTTTAAAGATGTTGAGGCCTATAATTGTGGACGATTTAAGGAGGTGTGAGTGCAATGACATTGATAACATCGCCGGCAGGAGAAGTAAGGCAACATTTACGCTGAAGGTGCTTTCTTTGTTTCTTTTCAATTATTTACATATATCTATATAATTAGAAAGGCTCACTGGTATAAGGTGCTCTGTTCTAACAGAGATCTGTGATCGAGCACACATTCCTGACCCAAGCTGAGCTCGTACTCCAGCGTCTACGTGCTAAGACGGCCCTGATGCCAACCCCGAACCACCCGCAAGGACCCCTTGTTGATGTCCGCTTCGACCTACGTTTAATTAGTATCTGTCCGTGCGTTAACCGTGCAGTAAACTTCTAATACCCTATAAGTTATTATTATAAGTAAAGAGGGTTTTGCAAATCAGTGTAAATATAGTTCTCAATTCTTTACCAAGTCATTTACCAGATTGTTAGCAAATCATCGTAAATATAGTTATCAATTCTTTATATAATGCGTAGTTGTATAGAGCATAACCGGGCATACCAATATATATTTATAGGTTTATCACCTCAATAGTTTCAGCGCAAATTAATATTGGTCATGTTCTGTGACGTTTTTTTTTTTTTTTTTACCTCCACCCACCCTGCCTCTGCCCACCCTGCCTCTGGCCACCCTCCTTCCCCCCACCCTGCCTCCACCCACCTCTACCCTTTTCTTCTCGGCGTGTCGTTCTTCCGTCGGTGTTTTATATACTGTTTCCATAGCAACCTTACTCCCAGCCCGAGCGTGTGCCCTGCCCCTCGGCGTACCGGTATCTCTCTAGGATGTGTATGTTGACGTTACTATAACTGAGCATGACATTCCTGAGGATCAGTTTGCTACAGACGTGTTTACCGGAACGAGGATTGTTCAATGAATTTGAATGAAATAATAATTACTACGTGTGAAAACATCTCTCGCGTTGTCTGCTTCATTCAACTGTCCATTTATCGGATTATGAACTGATGTTCATGTTTGCTAATATGGTGTCAAAACAACGACTCCTCTTGCCGTTTGTCATCAAGTGTTTGTATTAATGTTTCATAAGTTTAAGATTCATTTCGAATTAACCATAATATTGATATTTGACTGAAGACAATGTTATAAACCTTAGTATAATACTTTTAATTATTACAATTGTAATACATATTACAATCATTGGCTCTATAACCCACTTCAGTGACCACGTGGTCTGTGGGCTGGATCCCCATGCCCCCCCCCCCCTCCCCCTCCCCTTCCTTGCCCGCCCCCTGTGCCCCCCGGGCGGTGCACTCGGCGCTGTGCTGACCGTATCCCTCCGCCTCCCGTTGCAGGGTGACGGTGGCCGCCTCAGGAGAGTGCCCTCGTGGAGAAAGAAGTTCCGCAACAAGGAATCCGAGTCCTCACCGACGTCCTCTCCGTCAGCGACCAAGGGCAAGGACACGCCGCAGTCGGCCACGGTCAAGGTCGCGCCTGACCAGGAGGACGAGCACCCGGCATCTTCTGATGTCGCGTCGGGCGTTGACGTCATATCCGGTGACGCCGAGTCGTGCGACGCAGAGGAGAACGTTCTCTCGCCAGGGGGCGACACCGTCAACAAGGAACTGTTCCCGGCGACCAGCTGAGTGTTATTTGGAGCGGAGCAGTTGGTCGCGAGGGGGCTGCGACGGGATCGGCCTGTGGGGATCCGCTTGGTCGAGAGCAATGATGTAAACACCCGGGTAACAGCGACATCGTTGCGGATACGATCCGCCCCAGGTCCGCCGATGTCACGTGTCGACTAACCGGCAGGTGTCGCCACCGGCGTACATGATCCCACCTGTCGTCGTGACACAATCTCTTTATCACTCCGCCTGAGACCGGGTGGCGCGAATGCGGACACGGATGCGAGAGGACAGCTTCGCCATGGTGTTGTTACCATGGAAACAGCTGCGGGTCGTTAGGGGTATGTCTTGGGTCAGCATGGCCAGACAGCGGCCCCTGGTGAGGACGCGAGGCGTGAGCTGACCTTGTTTCGCCGAGCAGAAAACCGCAGCAGCAGTAGCAACGGCCTCACGTTGCCCTGCCCGCATTTTGATATTTCTTGACAAAAGTAATGGACGTTTTTGTATTATAAAAAGAAAGACCACGACAGTTATAAATTATATTAGAATTTATTGTTGCAGTCACTTATTTGTGGACGTGAAAGTGTTAGAACTGAATGTTACATCAACTGTGAGCACCGTTAGAGAAGTGGAGGCATCACACTGGTATGTTGTTATCTAGCCACTGTTTTGTACAGTCCAGAATTCTGCCGCGCTCGAACTGCATAGGTTGCCAAAAGTGGGTGAGCTATTGATGTGAGTAACCATGGTGATACGTAAACCTGTTTATGACGTCAGTAGAGCGTCCTAAGTCTGTGAGTGACGTAGGCTGTCTCCCTGGGAACGCGAAATGTTCCTTGGTGAGGAATGGCTGTATTTAATATTACTCCGCTTTAGGCCAATGACTTTTGATAGCTGATCCCTATTGATCTGTTTGATTGGTGTGACTGATCCGTCTTCGATGATCCTGATCCTGGTTGGCCGCTGATCCATGTTGGCTATCGTCATTATATTTGGCTGGATCTCTTTTTTTCACCAGAAATGGAATCTCATACATGATATAATCTCTCTCGTCAAGAGAGCTGATAACACAAGTGATATCCCTATCACGGAATCACAGATACGGTTAATCTTTAATAATGTATTTTCTCATTTCTTTCTTGTGATGAATCGAAACTTCGATACTGGAACCCAAGAACTGTTAATCCCGGAACACGTGACTGAGCACTATCGAGTTCAGGCGTCTTTACTCTAGCATTAGATACCAAGACCAACGGACCAGACGTTCATAGGCTTAAGTCGATGCCGTGTCAATGTCGTTATAATTGTGTATGTTGGCGCGCATTTCGGCCACGTGTCCTACTCGGCCACGTGTCCATTTCGGCCGCGTGTCCGACTCGGCCACGTGTCCAACTCGGCGACATGTCCAACTAGGCCACGTGTCCAACTCGGCCTGGTCCAGGTCGTCTGTCAATAGCCGAGGAGTCTGATTGGTTGACGGTGTAGTTGATTGAAGGACGCACTCGCGTGTATTACATGTTGAGGCGTATGCCCCGTGGCGGTCGTGTATTCCTAGCAATATGTCCCGGGCACACTGTTCCCTGTCCACACAAACTGCAAGTCGCCTATTGCTCAGCCAATGTGCGTTACATACAATTGATCGGGAAGGCTTCACCTCGTATGGATGATGAATTAAGACCCGAATCAAAATTGTAATATTCACATTTAATCTCAGATTTATTTGCTAGTGATTTCTTCTGACTGAGACTGTGTTAGCGGCGCTATGCAGAAGGATATCGGGAGCTTGACAACGAGGCAATAATGTTGTTCTCGATGGGGGTAATTGTTCTGGGGTATCTGGCCATTTTTGCATTTATGTTGGATATAGAAAGGAGGTTAGTGTGGTTGTTTGCCTCTTGGTGGCGCGGCGGTGCATATGGGAGTCTGTATGACCACCAGGTGGAGTCTTGGTGTCCTTCCCTGATGACTGGGCACCGATGATTTAGTCGCCATGGTTACGAGGAGGGGGCTGTCGCGGTGATCACGTTACGCCCTCATACTGCGCGCATGCGCACGGAGTGTCTCTAGCTACTTTCCCGTCTTGTCAACTTTGCATGTTGTGATAAAACCGAAAGACGGTTCAGTTTGTGATCGCCTCTTGTCAGACTCACTTGAAACAGCTTGACCCAAACGACCGTGCCCAGGTGTTGCCATAGTTACCACGGTGCACGTGGTGGTTTAGGGTGGGGTATTCCGAGAAGCGGACGATGGTTTAGTCGCTAACAAAAGGTGGAGTGGTAATGGTGAGACTGACGTTATTAATGGACGGTCATTGGAGTAGTGGAGTGGTTGTCGGAAATAGATTAACAGATAGTTGCTACAATGAAGTGAAGTTTATGGATGTTTAACTGGTACTGCAACACTTGTGTCTGAAAATTATCACTCCAATATCTTAAATTATTGGTGAAACTGACATCAACTTATAAACTGCCATATTTCAAGTCATGCAGTAGTTTTGTTTGAAGGTATGGCGTGGAGAGGTACACTAGGTGATAACATAGGGAGTGAACGATTGCTATGCGGTGCGTGGGGCACAGTGACGTACCGACTGCAACGCCATCTTACGGGGACTTGAACGTGAGAGTTTTGTGTTTGATCTTATGTACATTGGCATCAGTAAGAAAACTACTCCACAAAACGCCAACACGACAAAGGAGATCCACAGTTTTCATTGATTTACATTTCACGTGACGTCGACAAGGGGATGTTGTGATCTGAAGTCCGCGTGAATTCAAAACCCAACGGGCGGCAATAGGACAATCCTGCGGAACGTAACGGATTCTAAAGCCAGTGAATCCTAAGTGAGTAATACCTTTATGCAGTGGGAGGTTCTTATGTGCATACATTCAGATTAATTTTAATTTTTTCTGAGAACGCAGTTCACGCTCTGGAGGAAGTCGAAGTTTGGGGAAAGGGAGTTACACCGCTAGTTTTAGTTCTAAAAACGAATGTGTTGCCAACGGTGGCGCTGTGTACGGCTGCGTCGTGACCCAGGCTCAAAAACTACTGTAGTGGACAGCGAAGGTAGATCGACTAGCGAAGTGTGCTTTGTGTGGCCGTACGTTGCTCATGGGGTATCGTGGCATGGGACAAGGGGCCTCTCAGCGGTAGCCGAGACCACTATATAACTGTCAACGTGCGTTTGTTTCATCAATGGTGGGTTTGTTTCGCTCATCGTGTACATAGTCATTCGTGGTCAGCCACTTCAGTCATACAATTAGTTTGTCGTCATAAGTCAGTATCTTTATGTTTTGTGATGGGTAAACGCTGCTACTGAGTTGAACCTAGTCGGGGTGGATGTACTACCCTCTGGGTTAAGCCTGGTGTGACTAGTCGCGCCTCCTAGCGACTGCATGAGGAAACGCCGGCTATTCGATGCGGAGCGCCACCTGTATGAGAGCAGATGATCGAAGAATCAGGGACCCAGGTCCCACAGTTTCGGGGACCAGTCAGTCGCGCTCCCCACTGCACTCACCCCACCACCCCATCTACCCACCGTCTCGCATGCGTCGGCATTAGGAAATTCTACACGTGTGTTTCGCAGTCCGTTCGTTAGGTTGCAGCACCCTGTCGTTGGACTGCCCAACACATTTTGACTGCGGTGTCTGTTGTAAGAGACCCAAATACCGCTATGTGTTGTCTTGTGAAATATCCGTTGTCTCTTTTTTTTTCCCCTTTTTATACCTCATATTGTGAATAATTGTAGTTATGTGTGTTTTCACGGCTCTATGTAAATAGATATGATACGCCCATCGCCAATGTGTCGCTGGGTGTTTGTTATTTATGAACCTCCCGACTGTCATAGGCGGCCGGGAGAATGCGAGAAAGCGAGAGTGACAGACGGAGGGAGAGATGATGGAACTTGCATAGTGATCACTAGACTTGGAGCCTTGTTATTTATAATAGGTGGACCACGTGACCACTTATACCCATCCCGATATCGCCCCCACCCCCCCGACCCAACCCCTCCGCTCCGCCCTCCGCCTGTACCTTGTCCAACTTTACTATCCAACAGTGTAGTCAGTGGTTACGTGCGGATGAGCGTTAGTACCGACACATACCGCTTGGTGGTGCCCCGGTGAGTGAGAGTGAATGTCGAATGTCGAGTTCCCCCTTCACGTCTCACTTTCTTATTGTAATATCCCTATTGTTGGGCGTGTGTGCTTATTTCAAAGAACCGTAGCTCTATAGAATTCCTGCAGCTTGAATCTTTAATGGGTGTTATTCACCTACAACGACGGAGCCTCAATCCCGCCTCAACCTCCTGTTGTATCATCCCTATTTTAAGACGGTAGGGTGCGTATTGCAAAGAACTGTTGCTCTATAAAATCCTGCAAACTGTAATGGGTGTTGTTCACCTACAACTGCCATGTTGATCCAGACTAAATCCCATCTCCTAACATGCTTGCCATACCCGCCCACCCTGACTCAGCCCCCTCCACCCCATCACCCACCCACCCTCCCTGTCTTGACCTTTCCTCAACCCCCATCCCAACCCCCATCCCCACCCCGGGTCACTCCTGTGTCAATACGTACTAATCAAAACACCTTGTCTAAAGTTCTTGAATGAAAAGCTCATTTTGTTATAACGTGGTATCTGTTAGAAGCTAAGGCGACGAGTGCCGTGGTTCTGTATGCTGCAGTATGTATGTATGTATCACTTTTAGATGAACTCTCGCGTTATTCTCGCCGTCGCATCATGGCGGCGTTGCCCACCGCGTGGTGGTGGCCACGTGTCGTATTGCACGTGGCCTAGTTTATACTACCTAGAGCCCTCTAGCGGGGCGAGATTGTCCGGCTGGCGGCGGTCAATGTATACGTGTGAGTCAATCCCTGTGTATGTGTGTCATGTATGTCCGTGTATAGGTCGTCTTTACTGAGTACTTAAAAAATAGCTGAGAATATCAAAATATCCGTATGACGAAAACAAAAAAACAGACAAGGAGATGATAAAAATAAATGACGTATAAAAAAAAAATTGTTTTGTTGCATTGGTTCATACTGCATTTTTACTTGTTGAGCATCATATATATTAATTTAACACAAACCTACATAGGCTATGTAGCAGGCGTAATACCGCGGTCACATCGCACACTGGCTCATGCTTAACCTCTTCAAGGGAAAATAACAGGGCGAATCCTGTTTTGGTAAATAGCTTTATATGCTCTCGCTATATATATGGGGAGGGGGGGGGGGGGGGTCGTGTTCCCAAATCACGAACAATCAATTTCTTTATTCCCAGACGACGATGAATTAAATACAATGGAAGGGGCGGATACATGATATAAATTGATGAGTTCCCAAATTACGGTTAGATCTATTTAATATCAAAATTCTCAGTTCACGATTGATGAAAATCCTTGATCACGACCTTCGGCTTATACCTCAGTCCCCGTTCACGAGAAATTCTTTTCTTCATTCCCAGTTCACGGTGAAATGAAAAGCCCGTTCCTGGACAGTTATTTATTCTTGCCGGACCAACAGATTAAGCCTACAAACAACTGCATCTATTAGTTTTCACCGCGGACATTTCACGGAAGAAGAGTTTTTCAACCCCATTTACCAGCTTACCCTCAGTTCCCCATTTACTACTTGGTGCGATTCCGACCTGAAAAGCATTTCCAACGAAATGACCTGGCGTTTCAATGTGTGCACGTGACGGCTGCAAGGTCTCCATGTGTTCAGTCCCGGGGTCCGGGAAACTTGCCCCTCGTGCAGGTGCCAGGGCGCGAACCCACGACCTTTTGGTCTGCGGCTCAGCCTGCTTACCTACTGAGCTAGCGCTGCCCATCTCCCCATTTTCCAATGATGTGGAAAGACCTGGAAAGTGGGATTTGCATTCATCTTTCAACAGCGTTTCAAAGCTGTCCTGACGTAATCAGTGAATATTGCAATGGTTTGAAAAATGGAGGACAGCGGGAGGGGGAGGGGGCGGACCTTTATTCCCTCTTGTCCGCTCCACGTGATATTTAACTCTTGTGATGTGGTGTGACTGGTTTACCATCGATCACACACCACCGAGTCTGACTCACAGTCACGGGTTCTCAGCCCTCCCACACACACCCCGACCAACCGACGTCACAGCTTGTGACCTGGCCGCCTTTCATCCATATTCACACCATTTACGGTCGCTCCAGCCCACTCATACACTCGTGATCCCACCCAGCCTGTCTGTGTAATATCGGTCCTTGTAGCCCGGTGGAGTGGAACCCTTCTAGCCTCTAGACTCTTATATGTAAGTTGTGTGTCGGCGTCAGGTGACAACCTCAAGTGGATCACCACACAGACAGACTTAATATCTCCTGAGCGTCGCGATAACGCAACTGGAAGTTTGATTCTCAGTGAATTCCTTCCGTTGTTGATGCGACGCAGTTATTGGGTTTAAAGGTTACCGAGCGCATGCGTACAGCTTGCTGGACTGGAGTGGAGAACCCGATCTTATTTGTCGGTGTAAATGTTACATTGATCGCCCTGTAAACCCACTATAACTATACACCTTGCGGCTGACCCCTCCAACGCGTCCAGACGTTTGCCAGGGGAGAGTGACATATCCAGACTGTTCATTGACGTTCTGTAGCGGAATATCCCAATAGTACGTGTCACTGCTTCATACCGAGATATCGACAGAGTTCAGTGGACTCAGCCATACAGGAAATAGTTGCCTGGACCGCTTCACATTCACGATGGAACGACAACTGGCCAAACAGGCGAATCGCGCTCATAGGGTGAGTTATAATGGCAAAAAAACTGGTTTGGTAGACCTATCAATACAATAATTGCAGACGCAGGTGTATTTAAAGCGTAAACAACCTTATGGGTATAACTTGAGATACATTTTACAACTTTGCTTATTTCAGAAATGATAACATTTACTATTTCAACAAAAGGTAAACAATGGATTAACTGCGCCGCACAAATGGTTTTGCAAAAATGGTTTCATTCAGACACATTTCAATGCTATCTCAGCCTGTGTGTATGAAGCCCCGGCCAGCTCAGTATGCTCAGTCGGTAGAGCGGCGGCTTCCTGGTCGTATGATTATGCGATCTATGCCCGACTGAGACAAATATGTTTCTTAAGGAATTTACTGATGGCAGCCACTCATTGAGACGGAAAAATGTGGTCTGCCACTCGTCTGAATATGTAGCTCGGTCAGGCAGCCCCGCCAGTTGGCCTGTTTACATCTTGTAGAAATAGTGACTTTAAATGGCTAAAACGGTACACACACATCTGGGATTAAAATGAAGCGATTGTATTACATTTACGTACCACGGGTTTAATGTCGTTGTTTAAACCTTTTTATAGAGATTTGTTATTATACACTGATAATAACTGTTAGCTCATGCGGAATAGCATCCGAGTAGCCGCCAGGACACCAGTGATATTTCGGTATGATATTCTATACACATACATCCATTTGGCGTGTCATACCTTTGACATTTACCCCAGGGTTAGGCAGAACACATTTATGGCAGGCGCTTTCCGTATTTATTATTCAACTGGCGATTCGGGGGATATATCTATTAGGGGAATGCCTCAGTAGTTACATAATATTATTATCTTTGCAACTTCTGTCTCAGCTCCCGTCACCTTGCATCATTCAACGCACATGCTTATGAGGGGGGGGGGGTGATTCTTGACCCGTGGGGCGTACCCCGGACCTTGGTCTTTGGTCAGACACTGCACATGCGACCCCAGAGGACCCGGTGTGGCGGAATGTAAGACCATTGGACTAATTGCAACGCATCTGTGGGTAGTATGTAATGTGTAGTATGCAGTGTAGGGCCAAAATTCCAAATTATTTATTCTACATGCCATTCATGTCAATAACGTCATATTCATGTACTTTTCAAATTCTTTGTCCATCTTTTCAAATTGCTCATGCTATTATTCATGATACAAAACATTTAAATGAGGTTGTCCCGATGGAGGCTCGAACTGTTGCCCTTCTGAGTTTAATCCGCTGCCACGAAAGCTTCATGTGAAACGCCGCTGTTTCAATGCGCCGCTTCTGACACTTGGAACGTTTCACGATAAGTTCGTGCGGCCTCATTTAGGGCCCCTGAGGGGGGGGGGGGTAGCCATGTCGCGTGTCGATTTTAACAAAAGGTCCATGTCGCGTGTCGATTTTAACAAAAGGTCCATGTCGCGTGTCGATTTTAACAAAAGGTCCATGTCGCGTGTCGATTTTAACAAAAGGTCCATGTCGCCTGTCGATTTTAACAAAAGGTCCATGTCGCCTGTCGATTTTAACAAAAGGTCCGTGTCGCCTGTCGATGTTAAGAAAAGGTCCATGTCGCGTGTCGATTTTAAGAAAAATTCCATGTCGCTAAGTCCTATGTCGCATGTCGATTCTAAGACAACCCCAATGTCGTGTTGTCGATTTTAAAAATCGCCGTGTCGCCGTGTCGAAAAAAGCCCCTCTGGGGCCCTTCATTTGTCCAGTGTTAACTTTTTGTTGAGATAGTAACTTTAAAATCAAATCTAGGACCTTAAATTATAAGATGTACTCAGATACGCCCACAAGTGTCACGTGATGGGGTATTTTCTCTAATTGCCGAACTCGACGACCTAGCAGCAGCACCGTCTGGAATAAAAATGAGACTTCGGCGAATGCCGCGATATTAGGGCCATAATTCCAAGTTCTATATTCTATATTCTTCGTTTTATATTTTTACTTTAGGAACTTGTTTCACCACAAAGCGAGCCGCAAAACACAACGAATAAAAAAAAAATAGCATGAGAAATTTGAAAAGATGGACAAAGAATTTGAAAAGTATATGAATATAACGTTATTTACATGAATGGCATGTAGAATGAAGAATTTGGAAATTTGACCCTAATATCACTCGATAGTGTAGCAGTTCGGTTAACAAAATAAGCTGATTAAGTACAAGTAGCGAAGAAGTGGGAGATTAAAAGTATGAAATGCCGATGCAGAATACAATAAAATGCTACTGGGTGCATGATATAATATCCTGCTACACATATCATCAACGCATGCTCGCTTGTTTCGTTGGCAGCAAGAGATGCAGGCAGAGCGGAAGGAGGCTCGACTGCACGCAAAGGCTGCTAACCAGGCCATCCGAGGCAATGTGGGTCGGGCCATCAATCTGGAGGTAGGTCATCGAGTCAGGTCACCGGGTCAAGCCATCCCAGGCAATGTGGGTCGGGCCATCAATCTGGAGGTAGGTCACCGGGTCAGGTCATCCCAGGCAATGTGGGTCGGGCCATCAATCTGGAGGTAGGTCACCGGGTCAAGCCATCCCAGGCAATGTGGGTCGGGCCATCAATCTGGAGGTAGGTCACCGGGTCAAGCCATCCCAGGCAATGTGGGTCGGGCCATCAATCTGGAGGTAGGTCACCGGGTCAAGCCATCCCAGGCAATGTGGGTCGGGCCATCAATCTGGAGGTAGGTCACCGGGTCAAGCCATCCCAGGCAATGTGGGTCGGGCCATCAATCTGGAGGTAGGTCATCGAGTCAGATCATCCCAGGCAATGTGGGTCGGGCCATCAATCTGGAGGTAGGTCACCGGGTCAGGTCATCCCAGGCAATGTGGGTCGGGCCATCAATCTGGAGGTAGGTCACCGGGTCAGGTCATCCCAGGCAATGTGGGTCGGGCCATCAATCTGGAGGTAGGTCACCGGGTCAGGTCATCCCAGGCAATGTGGGTCGGGCCATCAATCTGGAGGTAGGTCGCCGGGTCAGGTCATCCCAGGCAATGTGCGTCGGGCCATCAATCTGGAGGTAGGTCACCGGGTCAGATCATCCCAGGCAATGTGGGTCGGGCTATCAATCTGGAGGTAGGTCGCCGGGTCAGGTTATCCCAGGCAATGTGGGTCGGGCCATCAATCTGGAGGTAGGTCACCGGGTCAAGCCATCCCAGGCAATGTGGGTCGGGCCATCAATCTGGAGGTAGGTCACCGGGTCAAGCCATCCCAGGCAATGTGGGTCGGGCCATCAATCTGGAGGTAGGTCACCGGGTCAAGCCATCCCAGGCAATGTGGGTCGGGCCATCAATCTCGAGGTAGGTCACCGGGTCAGATCATCCCAGGCAATGTGGGTCGGGCTATCAATCTGGAGGTAGGTCGCCGGGTCAGGTTATCCCAGGCAATGTGGGTCGGGCCATCAATCTGGAGGTAGGTCACCGGGTCAATCCATCCCAGGCAATGTGGGTCGGGCCATCAATCTGGAGGTAGGTCACCGGGTCAAGCCATCCCAGGCAATGTGGGTCGGGCCATCAATCTGGAGGTAGGTCACCGGGTCAAGCCATCCCAGGCAATGTGGGTCGGGCCATCAATCTAGAGGTAGGTCACCGGGTCAGATCATCCCAGGCAATGTGGGTCGGGCCATCAATCTGGAGGTAGGTCACCGGGTCAAGCCATCCCAGGCAATGTGGGTCGGGCCATCAATCTGGAGGTAGGTCACCGGGTCAAGCCATCCCAGGCAATGTGGGTCGGGCCATCAATCTGGAGGTAGGTCACCGGGTCAGATCATCCCAGGCAATGTGGGTCGGGCCATCAATCTGGAGGTAGGTCACCGGGTCAAGCCATCCCAGGCAATGTGGGTCGGGCCATCAATCTGGAGGTAGGTCACCGGGTCAAGCCATCCCAGGCAATGTGGGTCGAGCCATTAATCTGGAGGTAGGTCACCGGGTCAAGCCATCCCAGGCAATGTGCGTCGAGCCATTAATCTGGAGGTAGGTCACCGGGTCAAGCCATCCCAGGCAATGTGCGTCGAGCCATTAATCTGGAGGTAGGTCACCGGGTCAAGCCATCCCAGGCAATGTGGGTCGGGCCATCAATCTGGAGGTAGGTCACCGGGTCAGGTCATCCCAGGCAATGTGGGTCGGGCCATTAATCTGGAGGTAGGTCACCGGGTCAAGCCATCCCAGGCAATGTGCGTCGAGCCATTAATCTGGAGGTAGGTCACCGGGTCAAGCCATCCCAGGCAATGTGGGTCGGGCCATCAATCTGGAGGTAGGTCACCGGGTCAAGCCATCCCAGGCAATGTGGGTCGGGCCATCAATCTGGAGGTAGGTCACCGGGTCAAGCCATCCCAGGCAATGTGGGTCGGGCCATCAATCTGGAGGTAGGTCACCGGGTCAGGTCATCCCAGGCAATGTGGGTCGGGCCATCAATCTGGAGGTAGGTCACCGGGTCAAGCCATCCCAGGCAATGTGGGTCGGGCCATCAATCTGGAGGTAGGTCACCGGGTCAGGGCACCGGGTCAAGCCATCCCAGGCAATGTGGGTCGGGCCATCAATCTGGAGGTAGGTCACCGGGTCAGATCATCCCAGGCAATGTGGGTCGGGCCATCAATCTGGAGGTAGGTCACCGGGTCAGGTCACCGGGTCAAGCCATCCCAGGCAATGTGGGTCGGGCCATCAATCTGGAGGTAGGTCACCGGGTCAGGTCATCCCATGCAATGTGGGTCGGGCCATCAATCTGGAGGTAGGTCACCGGGTCAAGCCATCCCAGGCAATGTGGGTCGGGCCATCAATCTGGAGGTAGGTCACCGGGTCAGGTCACCGGGTCAAGCCATCCCAGGCAATGTGGGTCGGGCCATCAATCTGGAGGTAGGTCACCGGGTCAGGTCACCGGGTCAAGCCATCCCAGGCAATGTGGGTCGGGCCATCAATCTGGAGGTAGGTCACCGGGTCAAGCCATCCCAGGCAATGTGGGTCGGGCCATCAATCTGGAGGTAGGTCACCGGGTCAGGCCATCCCAGGCAATGTGGGTCGGGCCATCAATCTGGAGGTAGGTCACCGGGTCAAGCCATCCCAGGCAATGTGGGTCGGGCCATCAATCTGGAGGTAGGTCACCGGGTCAAGCCATCCCAGGCAATGTGGGTCGGGCCATCAATCTGGCGGTAGGTCACCGGGTCAAGCCATCCCAGGCAATGTGGGTCGGGCCATCAATCTGGAGGTAGGTCACCGGGTCAAGCCATCCCAGGCAATGTGGGTCGGGCCATCAAGCTGGAGGTAGGTCACCGGGTCAGGTCATCCCAGGCAATGTGGGTCGGGCCGTCAATGTAGAGGTAGGTCATCGGGTCAGGTCATCCCAGGCAATGTGGGTCGGGCCATCAATCTGGAGGTAGGTCACCGGGTCAGGTCATCTCAGGCAATGTGGGTCGGGCCATCAATCTGGAGGTAGGTCACCGGGTCAGATCATCCCAGGCAATGTGGGTCGGGCCATCAATCTGGAGGTAGGTCACCGGGTCAGATCATTCCAGGCAATGTGGGTCGGGCCATCAATCTAGCGGTAGGTCACCGGGTCAGGTCATCCCAAGCAATGTGCGTCGGGCCATCAATCTGGAGGTAGGTCATCAGGTCAGGTCATCCCAGGCAATGTGCGTCGGGCCATCAATCTGGAGGTAGGTCACCGGGTCAGGTCATCCCAGGCAATGTGCGTCGGGCCATCAATCTGGAGGTAGGTCACCGGGTCAGGTCAACCCAGGCAGTGTGGGTCGGGCCATCAATCTGGAGGTAGGTCACCGGGTCAGGTCATCCCAGGCAATGTGCGTCGGGCCATCAATCTGGAGGTAGGTCACCGGGTCAGGTCATCCCAGGCAATGTGCGTCGGGCCATCAATCTGGAGGTAGGTCATCGGGTCAGGTCATCTCAGGCAATGTGGGTCGGGCCATCAATCTGGAGGTAGGTCACCGGGTCAAGCCATCCCAGGCAATGTGCGTCGGGCCATCAATCTGGAGGTAGGTCACCGGGTCAGGTCATCCCAGGCAATGTGGGTCGAGCCATCAATCTAGAGGTAGGTCATCGGGTCAGGTCATCTCAGGCAATGTGGGTCGGGCCATCAATCTGGAGGTAGGTCACCGGGTAAAGCCATCCCAGGCAATGTGCGTCGGGCCATCAATCTGGAGGTAGGTCACCGGGTCAGGTCATCCCAGGCAATGTGGGTCGAGCCATCAATCTAGAGGTAGGTCACCGGGTCAGGTCATCCCAGGCAATGTGGGTCGAGCCATCAATCTAGAGGTAGGTCATCGGGTCAGGTCATCTCAGGCAATGTGGGTCGGGCCATCAATCTGGAGGTAGGTCACCGGGTCAAGCCATCCCAGGCAATGTGCGTCGGGCCATCAATCTGGAGGTAGGTCACCGGGTCAGGTCATCCCAGGCAATGTGGGTCGGGCCATCAATCTGGAGGTAGGTCACCGGGTCAGGTCATCCCAGGCAATGTGCGTCGGGCCATCAATCTGGAGGTAGGTCACCGGGTCAGGTCATCCCAGGCAATGTGGGTCGGGCCATCAATCTGGAGGTAGGTCACCGGGTCAGGTCATCCCAGGCAATGTGCGTCGGGCCATCAATCTGGAGGTAGGTCACCGGGTCAGATCATCCCAGGCAATGTGGGTCGGGCCATCAATCTGGAGGTAGGTCACCGGGTCAGATCATCCCAGGCAATGTGGGTCGGGCCATCAATCTGGAGGTAGGTCACCGGGTCAGATCATCCCAGGCAATGTGGGTCGGGCCATCAATCTGGAGGTAGGTCGCCGAGTCAGATCATCCCAGGCAATGTGGGTCGGGCCATCAATCTGGAGGTAGGTCACCGGGTCAGACCATCCCAGGCAATGTGGGTCGGGCCATCAATCTGGAGGTAGGTCACCGGGTCAGGTCATCCCAGACAATGTGGGTCGGGCCATCAATCTCGAGGTAGGTCACCGGGTCAGGTCATCCCAGGCAATGTGGGTCGGGCCATCAATCTCGAGGTAGGTCACCGGGTCAGGTCATCCCAGGCAATGTGCGTCGGGCCATCAATCTGGAGGTAGGTCACCGGGTCAGGTCATCCCAGGCAATGTGGGTCGGGCCATCAAGCTGGAGGTAGGTCATCGGGTCAGGTCATCCCAGGCAATGTGGGTCGGGCCATCAATCTCGAGGTGGGTCACCGGGTCAGATCATCCCAGGCAATGTGGGTCGGGCCATCAATCTCGAGGTAGGTCACCGGGTCAGGTCATCCCAGGCAATGTGCGTCGGGCCATCAATCTGGAGGTAGGTCACCGGGTCAGGTCATCCCAGGCAATGTGGGTCGGGCCATCAATCTGGCGGTAGGTCACCGGGTCAGGTCATCCCAGGCAATGTGGGTCGGGCCATCAATCTGGAGGTAGGTCACCGGGTCAAGCCATCCCAGGCAATGTGGGTCGGGCCATCAATCTCGAGGTAGGTCACCGGGTCAGGTCATCCCAGGCAATGTGGGTCGGGCCATCAATCTGGAGGTAGGTCACCGGGTCAGGTCATCCCAGGCAATGTGGGTCGGGCCATCAATCTGGAGGTAGGTCACCGGGGTCAAGCCATCCCAGGCAATGTGGGTCGGGCCATCAATCTAGAGGTAGGTCATCGGGTCAAGTCATCCCAGGCAATGTGGGTCGGGCCATCAATCTGGAGGTAGGTCACCGGGTCAGGTCATCCCAGGCAATGTGGGTCGGGCCATCAATCTGGAGGTAGGTCACAGGGTCAGGTCATCCCAGGCAATGTGGGTCGGGCCATCAATCTGGAGGTAGGTCACCGGGTCAGGTCATCCCAGGCAATGTGGGTCGGGCCATCAATCTGGAGGTAGGTCACCGGGTCAAGCCATCCCAGGCAATGTGGGTCGGGCCATCAATCTGGAGGTAGGTCACCGGGTCAGGTCATCCCAGGCAATGTGGGTCGGGCCATCAATCTGGAGGTAGGTCACCGGGTCAAGCCATCCCAGGCAATGTGGGTCGGGCCATCAATCTGGAGGTAAGTCACCGGGTCAAGCCATCCCAGGCAATGTGGGTCGGGCCATCAATCTGGAGGTAGGTCACCGGGTCAAGCCATCCCAGGCAATGTGGGTCGGGCCATCAATCTGGAGGTAGGTCACCGGGTCAAGCCATCCCAGGCAATGTGGGTCGGGCCATCAATCTGGAGGTAGGTCACCGGGTCAGGTCATCCCAGGCAATGTGGGTCGGGCCATCAATCTGGAGGTAGGTCACCGGGTCAGGTCATCCCAGGCAATGTGGGTCGGGCCATCAATCTGGAGGTAGGTCACCGGGTCAGGTCATCCCAGGCAATGTGGGTCGGGCCATCAATCTGGAGGTAGGTCAGCGGGTCAGATCATCCCAGGCAATGTGGGTCGGGCCATCAATCTGGAGGTAGTTTATCGGGTCAAACGTGCGCAAAATGCTTGGATTCTCATTATGAATCAAATCCCCTCCTCATTCGAAGACGAATGTCACATCTATAAGGAAGGATATAAATTGGAAATTGTTCTGACCGATGTATATTCTTGTTTTAGTGCCGTGCGCAGAATCAGGCTGTACGAGCACAGAATGCGCATGCGCGAGAACAGGCGGCCTCAGCGGCTTACGTGGCCAACGTGGCGCGAGCGGGTCACTACCACCCTCCCCCTCACTGCCCTCCTCCGGTGATGCCCACAGCCCCCATCCCGGGGGTAACCACCTACACCGTCACTGTAAGTAACAGTCACCGCGGTGACATGCAAACAGATATCCGTGTGCTGTATGTGATAGGGAATTAAATGGATGTGAAAACCGCGATTTCGTTTGATGCAATCACGTAGCTGACCGTGTTTTTGCAGTTAGCGTTTCCGTTCCGTCCTCTATTAAAGTTGTAATGTACATGTATATCTAAGTATGTGCCCGGTTATCTCACATATACATATAGTTAAAGTTTCTAATTCAACAAATAGTAAACTTTGGACCGGTGCGGTCGCACACATGTCTCGGGAAGAAGTTACGCGCTTTCGGCACCAGACTTTCGGTCGTAGGATCGTGCGTTCAATTTCCCATAGAGTCACATTTTGTTCTTGATGTTGTATTGAAATGGTAATTTTAAGTGTAACAAGTGTAAACCTAATTTCAAAATGTGTTTTTATGCGGAGAAAAAAGGTTTTAAGTTGCTGGGAATATGCGATCAAAGTTTAAGAGTTTAACCGTTCCTTGTAGAGGAGCATGATGACTAATGAAGGACGTGCTTTATTCGTATACAGCAGACGACTTACGCCCCAGGACCCCCCGCGTCGGCGTACTACCCCGTCGGCCAGCACCCCCCGCCACCCTACTCCAACCAGCCACCCCCTGCAGGTAGGCTATGCCCCCACTCACCACACACCACCTCTCGTAGATACCCATTAACTGTTCCGTACAATAGATGATATACTCCTATGTACATTATACATTACCCGACGTAGAACTTGTAGTCGCGCGTTCATAAAGTACGGAAGCCCATTAATGCAATGGGGTGAATTATGTTCACCTATGGGGACTTACGTAGAAATCCGCTTCTAACATTTATATATATGTATGGCGTAAAAAGCAGAATGTAAATATCTGACGTCGGGACAATAAAGTACAAACCAAGAACAGAAGGTAAATAATGTATTGATGTCTTACATTGCAGGTTTCGCACCAACGCCCTACCCGTACTGAGGATATATAACTGCTTTTCTTGGACATCTCGTGAGAATCAGTTCGCACATGACTGAATGACAATGAAGAAATAACTGAGGCCAGAAGAGACTTGGATGCGTGTGGCCGCCAATAAATGGAAGAGAGCTTGGGTCCAGACAGAGGGAAAGTGAGACAGCGTGACAGAGATACACACCTAATTATGACTGGAATTGCCGTGGGTTCTTACGTTCTTCTGTGAAGGAGGGTTGATATCTTTAATTTGTTGATTGGTCATTTGAGTTGTAAATACATGAGGTGCCCACTGTAATGGACACCCGTGGTCAGCGCTTTTGGTCGTCTTGTGGGTACATTGGAGTCTTACATATATATATCTTGTTATTACGTACATACTTATACTCATAAGACGAATATATATGTTTTACTTTGGGTCTTGTTTTGGCCAAAAATAAAAGGCAGTCTGGCATATGTGAAACCATGTCTTAATTTTATTGTTCATCGATTCAACAATTCGACGAGTGTGGTGTTCCTATTAGATTAGTCTGGTACCCTTACTAGACTGGCCTGGTTCCTCCGTTAGATTAGTCTGGTTTCTCTGTTAGACTAGTCTTGTTCCTCTGTTAGACTAGTCTAGTTCCTCTGTTAGACAAGTCTGGTCCTTCTGATAGGCTAGTCTTGGTCCTTTTGATAGACTAGTCTGGTTGCCGTATTGGACTAGTCTGGTGCCTCTACTAGACTAGTCTGGTTATCCTATGAGACTAGTCTGGTTTCGCTGTTAGGCTAGTCTGATTCCCCTATTAGACTAGTCTGGTTCCTGTTACCTGTTAGACTAGTCTGGTTCCTGTTACCTGTTAGACTAGTCTGGTTCCACTATTAGACTAGTCTGGTCTATTAGACTATTTTGGTGCCTCTACTAGACTAGTCTGGTTCCCCTATTATACTAGTCTAGTTCCTCTGATAGGCTAGTCTGGGTCCTTTTGATAAGACTAGTCTAGAATCCTCTCTTTAAACCCGGCTGGTTCCTCTGTTAGACTAGTCGTGGTCCCATGTTAGACTAGCCTTATGCTTCCGTTAGACTAGTCTGGTTAACATATTATACTAGTCTGGTTCCTCTGATAGGCTAGTCTGAGTCCTTTTGATAGACAAGTATTATATTCCTCTGTTAGACTAGCATTGTGCTTCCGCTAGACTAGTCTGGTTCTCCTATTAGACTAGTCTGGTTCCCGTACTGGACTAGTCTGGTTCCCGTATTGGACTAGTCTGGTTCCTCTGTTAGCCTAGTCTGGGTCCTGTCAGACTATTCTGGTTCATCTGGTATATTATTCTGGTGGTTCCCCTGTTACAGTAGTCTGCTTCCTGTTAGACTAGTCTGCTTCCTGTTAGACTAGTCTGCTTCATGTTAGACTAGTCTGCTTCCTGTTAGACTAGTCTGCTTCATGTTAGACTAATCTGCTTCATGTTAGACTAGTCTGCTTCCTGTTAGACTAGTCTGCTTCATGTTAGACTAATCTGCTTCCTGTCAGACTAGTCTGCTTCCTGTTAGACTAGTCTGCTTTCTGTCAGACTAGTCTGCTTCCTGTTAGACTAGTCTGCTTCCTGTTAGACTAGTCTGCTTCATGTTAGACTAATCTGCTTCATGTTAGACTAGTCTGCTTCCTGTTAGACTAGTCTGCTTCATTTTAGACTAGTCTGCTTCCTGTTAGACTAGTCTGCTTCATGTTAGACTAATCTGCTTCATGTTAGACTAGTCTGCTTCCTGTTAGACTAGTCTGCTTCATGTTAGACTAGTCTGCTTCCTGTTAGCCTAGTCTGCTTCCTGTTAGACTAGTCTGCTTCATGTTAGACTAATCTGCTTCCTGTCAGACTAGTCTGCTTCCTGTTAGACTAGTCTGCTTCATGTTAGACTAATCTGCTTCCTGTCAGACTAGTCTGCTTCCTGTTAGACTAGTCTGCTTCATGTTAGACTAATCTGCTTCCTGTCAGACTAGGCTGCTTCCTGTTAGACTAGTCTGCTTCATGTTAGACTAATCTGCTTCCTGTCAGACTAGTCTGCTTCCTGTTAGACTAGTCTGCTTTCTGTTAGACAAGTCTGGTTCCTCTTTTAGACAAGTCTGCTGTGTTTTTCGGGCTGCGGTTAGATTGAGCACAAAAACCATATTTTAGGGCATAATCAACATGCCGGGAGCTATAACTGAATGAAATGCTTGCTTTGAGATTTCTGAAATGAATACTGTGTTAAAATGTAGACAAAAATAAAGTAGAATATAAAATTATTACACAAAGTAATCCTATAGGTCTACCTGACTCGTACGGGACACATTTTGTTGTATGCATGTGTGTCCATTCTTCGTGCTTCGTCGTCAGGGAAACTCTCCCTTCACGACACAAGGAGTCAATGAAACTCTCCCTTCACGACACCACACCACAAGGAGTCAATGAAACTCTCCCTTCACGACACCACACCACAAGGAGTCAATGAAACTCTCCCTTCACGACACCACACCACAAGGAGTCAATGAAACTCTCCTTTCACGACACCACACCACAAGGAGTCAATGAAACTCTCCCTTCACGACACCACACCACAAGGAGTCAATGAAACTCTCCCTTCACGACACCACACCACAAGGAGTCAATGAAACTCTCCCTTCACGACACCACACCACAAGGAGTCAATGAAACTCTCCCTTCACGACACCACACCACAAGGAGTCAATGAAACTCTCCCTTCACGACACCACACCACAAGGAGTCAATGAAACTCTTCCTTCACGACACCACACCACAAGGAGTCAATGAAACTCTCCCTTCACGACACCACACCACAAGGAGTCAATGAAACTCTCCCTTCACGACACCACACCACAAGGAGTCAATGAAACTCTCCCTTCACGACACCACACCACAAGGAGTCAATGAAACTCTTCCTTCACGACACCACACCACAAGGAGTCAATGAAACTCTCCCTTCACGACACCACACCACAAGGAGTCAATGAAACTCTCCCTTCACGACACCACACCACAAGGAGTCAATGAAACTCTCCCTTCACGACACCACACCACAAGGAGTCAATGAAACTCTCCCTTCACGACACCACACCACAAAGAGTCAATGAAACTCTCCCTTCACGACACCACACCACAAGGAGTCAATGAAACTCTCCCTTCACGACACCACACCACAAGGAGTCAATGAAACTCTCCCTTCACGACACCACACCACAAGGAGTCAATGAAACTCTCCCTTCACGACACCACACCACAAGGAGTCAATGAAACTCTCCCTTCACGACACCACACCACAAGGAGTCAATGAAACTCTCCCCTCACGACACCACACCACAAGGAGTCAATGAAACTCTCCTTTCACGACACCACACCACAAGGAGTCAATGAAACTCTCCCTTCACGACACCACACCACAAGGAGTCAATGAAACTCTCCCTTCACGACACCACACCACAAGGAGTCAATGAAACTCTCCCTTCACGACACCACACCACAAGGAGTCAATGAAACTCTCCCTTCACGACACCACACCACAAGGAGTCAATGAAACTCTCCCTTCACGACACCACACCACAAGGAGTCAATGAAACTCTCCCTTCACGACACCACACCACAAGGAGTCAATGAAACTCTCCCTTCACGACACCACACCACAAGGAGTCAATGAAACTCTCCCTTCACGACACCACACCACAAGGAGTCAATGAAACTCTCCCTTCACGACACCACACCACAAGGTGTCAATGAAACTCTCCCTTCACGACACCACACCACAAGGAGTCAATGAAACTCTCCCTTCACGACACCACACCACAAGGAGTCAATGAAACTCTTCCTTCACGACACCACACCACAAGGAGTCAATGAAACTCTCCCTTCACGACACCACACCACAAGGAGTCAATGAAACTCTCCCTTTACGACACCACACCACAAGGAGTCAATGAAACTCTCCCTTCACGACACCACACCACAAGGAGTCAATGAAACTCTCCCTTCACGACACCACACCACAAGGAGTCAATGAAACTCTCCCTTCACGACACCACACCACAAGGAGTCAATGAAACTCTCCCTTCACGACACTACACCACAAGGAGTCAATGAAACTCTCCCTTCACGACACCACACCACAAGGAGTCAATGAAACTCTCCCTTCACGACACCACACCACAAGGAGTCAATGAAACTCTCCCTTCACGACACCACACCACAAGGAGTCAATGAAACTCTCCCTTCACGACACCACACCACAAGGAGTCAATGAAACTCTCCCCTCACGACACCACACCACAAGGAGTCAATGAAACTCTCCCTTCACGACACCACACCACAAGGAGTCAATGAAACTCTCCCTTCACGACACCACACCACAAGGAGTCAATGAAACTCTCCCTTCACGACACCACACCACAAGGAGTCAATGAAACTCCCCCTTCACGACACCACACCACAAGGAGTCAATGAAACTCTCCCTTCACGACACCACACCACAAGGAGTCAATGAAACTCTCCCTTCACGACACCACACCACAAGGAGTCAATGAAACTCTCCCGTCACGACACCACACCACAAGGAGTCAATGAAACTCTCCCTTCACGACACCACACCACAAGGAGTCAATGAAACTCTCCCTTCACGACACCACACCACAAGGAGTCACTGAAACTCTCCCTTCATGACACCACACCACAAGGAGTCAATGAAACTCCCCCTATCACGACACCACACCACAAGGAGTCAATGAAACTCTCCCTTCACGACACCACACCACAAGGAGTCAATGAAACTCTCCCTTCACGACACCACACCACAAGGAGTCAATGAAACTCTCCCTTCACGACACCACACCACAAGGAGTCAATGAAACTCTCCCTTCACGACACCACACCACAAGGAGTCAATGAAACTCTCCCTTCACGACACCACACCACAAGGAGTCAATGAAACTCTCCCTTCACGACACCACACCACAAAAAGTCAATGAAACTCTCCCTTTACCACACCACACCACAAGGAGTCAATGAAACTCTCCCTTCACGACACCACACCACAAGGAGTCAATGAAACTCTCCCTTCACGACACCACACCACAAGGAGTCAATGAAACTCTCCCTTCACGACACCACACCACAAGGAGTCAATGAAACTCTCCCTTCACGACACCACACCACAAGGAATCAATGAAACTCTCCCTTCACGACACAACACCACAAGGAGTCAATGAAACTCTCCCTTCACGACACCACACCACAAGGAGTCAATGAAACTCTCCCTTCACGACACCACACCAAAAGGAGTCAATGAAACTCTCCCTTCACGACACCACACCACAAGGAGTCAATGAAACTCTCCCTTCACGACACCACACCACAAGGAGTCAATGAAACTCTCCCTTCACGACACCACACCACAAGGAGTCAATGAAACTCTCCCTTCACGACACCACACCACAAGGAGTCAATGAAACTCTCCCTTCACGACACCACACCACAAGGAGTCAATGAAACTCTCCCTTCACGACACCACACCACAAGGAGTCAATGAAACCCTCCCTTCACGACACCACACCACAAGGAGTCAATGAAACTCTCCCTTCATGACACCACTCCACAAGGAGTCAATGAAACTCTCCCTTCACGACACCACACCACAAGGAGTCAATGAAACTCTCCCTTCACGACACCACACCACAAGGAGTCAATGAAACTCTCCCTTCACGACAGCACACCACAAGGAGTCAATGAAACTCTCCCTTCACGACACCACACCACAAGGAGTCAATGAAACTCTCCCTTCACGACACCACACCACAAGGAGTCAATGAAACTCTCCCTTCACGACACCACACCACAAGGAGTCAATGAAACTCTCCCTTCACGACACCACACCACAAGGAGTCAATGAAACTCTCCCTTCACGACACCACACCACAAGGAGTCAATGAAACTCTCCCTTCACGACACCACACCACAAGGAGTCAGTGAAACTCTCCCTTCACGACACCACACCACAAGGAGTCAGTGAAACTCTCCCTTCACGACACCACACCACAAGGAGTCAATGAAACTCTCCCTTCACGACACCACACCACAAGGAGTCAATGAAACTCTCCCTTCACGACACCACACCACAAGGAGTCAATGAAACTCTCCCTTCACGACACCACACCACAAGGAGTCAATGAAACTCTCCCTTCACGACACCACACCACAAGGAGTCAGTGAAACTCTCCCTTCACGACACCACACCACAAGGAGTCAGTGAAACTCTCCCTTCACGACACCACACCACAAGGAGTCAATGAAACTCTCCCTTCACGACACCACACCACAAGGAGTCAATGAAACTCTCCCTTCACGACACCACACCACAAGGAGTCAATGAAACTCTCCCTTCACGACACCACACCACAAGGAGTCAATGAAACTCTCCCTTCACGACACCACACCACAAGGAGTCAATGAAACTCTCCCTTCACGACACCACACCACAAGGAGTCAAATACCTCGGCTTTCCTGATCGCGCGCTAATGGGATTAGCCTGAAAGTCGAACCCATTCTTCTTTATTTTTTCACAATCCTGGATGCGATGTGAAATATGAAAGAGGATCTATATATATATTACACCTAATTCGTTTTTACTTTATGGAGAAGTGTTAGTTTAATATATAATCAATTTTGAGAACCGCTGTTACAGGTATAAAAACATAAACATACGCACGAAACTGCTCACCGTGATCATGCCGTAATCATGCATTACCTCCCCTCCACCCCCTCGCACCCCGTCACCCCCGGCCTCATAACTTGGGTTTTCCAATTTGTTCGTATCCCTTGCAATGTCATTGGACTCACCGTGTTGGGGTAGAGAGGTGTAGACAGTCTCTCGGTTGCTGCAGCTGATGGCTTCATGGAAACCGATCTCCAGCTGCCATGTCTCTGTTATCGTCATCAGCTGGGAAACCTGGTGGTAGGGGGAAGAACCATAGTAGACTAACCTAGATAAACCCGTCTATAACGCCGCTGCTTAGTTTAATTGCCACTGCTACATAATCTGTGCCAATACACTCTGCTACCTTTTCCTGGCCTGTCTCTAGCCCACATGCTGCTTAGAGGCAAGCCTGGTAAACTGCTACAATGCTTTTCGGTGAATGGTAATAACTCTGACATAGGTAAGTTACATCGCGGTACGTTTCGTAATGACTTTATTATGATTGATCAACAGATACGCGCTGGATAGGCAATAGTTCTGACTAATAATTTAAAGCTACCACTTCACATAACTTAGACAAAATGGCAGCGGGAATATTGTGACGATCTGTTTCAAATTCGGTTTTCACATTGCGAATGATGATGGTAGTATTAAGTACACGATAAACGTTACCGAATTGCAGTCGGCCCATGAAATACTCCACGGTCAATACGATCGGCAGTAGGAACAACATCCTGTTGTAGAGATCGAAGAGCTACAGCTAAATAATGACGCGTTATATGGACATCCAGACCCATATAAATGTTAAGGTCCATCTCTTGGGGGGTATTTGTTACTAAACCACTTCCAAATATACATTTCCCAGTGGTTACTAAAGCCATTTATCAGATGCAATTATTTTACGATGTCTCTTATGCCATAAATATTAATATCTAAAGTCACCAAAATAAACTCAAGTAGCGAACGATCCATTTCCAAACCCCCGCCCAGAGTAGAGATCTGTGACGTCACAAGATGAACCGGTTTGAGTGCGCCTCGCTCGCTTCGACTGCCCGCGGTGTTTGAATGAATGTACGAGATAAGCTCTAACTTAGATGTTTATTTCGGTTAACATTTTCTCATGATGAATATTTGCCACATGTAGATCTAGATAGACTTGTTGGTTGGAGCAACATTCGTGACAATGACTCACAGACTGTTTAAGTCTGTTACTGAAAACAAACAGCTGCAGTGGCCACTGCCACTGCCAGCGTGTTGCCATCCTACGGGCTACGTTTCTTCCCAAAAATGGAAAGGGTGGGCTAGGCTACAGTAGGGGACGGGACGTCTCGGGGATGTCCGTCCAATCGTAGACATACAATTTAGATCCAGGGTTAAATGTATGTACTAAAAGAAGTTCTTTATGCGCATCAGAAGGGAGGGAGGGCGGCATTTATCGGCCTAGCCTGAAAAACAGACAGCGCATTAATCTGTTAATAACATTCTTTACGTACATTTTATAATAATACTTGTGGAAACCCGAACGTTATGTTGTCCGGTTGGGACAAATAACTAAGTAGCTTTCACCAATTTGTCTCCTGGTCGCCCAATTAATATTTTATTTGATTACAAGACATATTTGCAGGTTTTTGATCTAGATCCCATGATAAAATAAGCATCACTTTTTATGAATGAGGCGTTCGCACTACTGTTTTGCGAAGGACGTTTTGAGGTTTTCAACTTTTACAGTTCCTTAGCAATCTCCAGTCGAGATGGCTCGAAGCGATACGTACGGCGGCAGAACACATGCTTCGGTTGCCCGAATACCTCCACTTGTTCTTCTTCACCCTCACTATCATTAATTCCAAATAATCGTGCTGGCATAGCTGGCATAGCATCGATGCGGAAGGACGATGGCCCTCCTATAGACGCCATGCTCAAAAGTCGCGTTTACCGTATTGCGCAACGAAACCGGTTCATTTTGTGACGTCACGAATCAATGAAAAACTTGCCCCTGTCTATCTTCTACTTTCTTTGGGTAGGTCTGTGATAAAATGGCTAATATTGTTAATATTGGTGGCGAATAAATTCAGTGCGTATGGAATTTCGTTAATATAGTGCAAATGGATCAAATATATGCAAAGTAACATAGGACATAAGAGATGGACTTTAAAGGCGTGAAACGTGTTTGACACCACGTGTTTGACAAACACACTTATTGAATCTCACATGATGAATATTTTAAGGAATCAAATTCCATCCAACCCAAAAGTAACTATTTGTGATACACAATGTATTTCGCTTCAATTCTCACTAAACGTTACATATTATTCAATCAATACATAAAGCATTTCTGCTTTATTGTGTAATTTAATAAGTAGTGCTTACCCTGCGATTTGAAATATCTCCTAGCAAAAAGAAAAGCGGTAGAAATTGTCAATGAATATTGGATACAGCAATCTTTCTTCCTTTCACAGTCAGAAAATGACTAAAACCCTATGAACAATGCAACAGCAATAACAGGGTTGCCATAGCGATGAATGACGTCATAATCACTTTCACTTGGCCAACCTTGAACTTCGAGAATGCATTGTGACGTCACGTGTATTTATGCATATTATGCGTTCGATTTTTCTCGTCGCTTGGTCACCAATGTCATAAACATGTATTATTTAAATACTACTCATCGCATACTTTGTATATTGTTAGGTAGGTATTTAACTGAGCGATGAAGAGACACCAATTTTTGGAACAAGATATTATTATCGCCTCCTGCGTATCTCTTGCATTTAGTGATCTGTGGTTGCGCCTAAAAGTATTATCGTGATCAGGAAATGAGGAGACTTATTCTCATGATCGAGATAATTATCGCGATCGTGATTTTCGAAAAAATGCAAATCTGTGATGTGTGGATGTCCTTCATCCTGCGTACGGTGAACGTGCCCAAACCGGCGAAGATATGTTTTGCTTGATAAGAGTAAGAAGGCATTTCGTCATATATATCGCACATGCGCCGATGTGGATTGTTCTTTTCGTAATAACTTTCCATCAAATAATAAGGGGCCGGCCCGGTAGCTCAGTGGGCTAGAGCGCTCGCATTGGGTGCTCCGGTCAACTGAGGGCCTTACGGCACGTGGATCGGTGGTTCGAGCCCCGCTGTGGCCATGTCTGTGTGGTCCCATGGTAAAGATCCCATGTCATTCGCAAAGAGTAGGGGGTTACTCCGGGGGACATGGCTCCACGCTCCCTTCCTTCTCCCATTGACGCGATATGACCAAAAGTGGTTAAAGCGCCCTGAATATAAAAAAAAACAATCCTCAAATAATTATGATTGAAAGAGATTCTTCGTGCTTATGATCTTCTCTGTGTATAACATTGTATTCTACACATTTGGTGGAACTTGGTTTTTGACTAGGTAAGAGTTGAAAGTCCTTGACAGACTCTTGATACAGGTCTATGACTCAACGGTGGATGTAGACATGTTGAGTGCGGTATTGGCACTGCCGGTTCCGGACATTTGGGTTATTGGATATGGAAAATATTCAGTTAGCTACATTTTGGACCCTGGTGAACCAGATAAAAACCATGAAGTTTCTCCAAAGCAAAATATATCAACAGTTTAGTTCATGAAAGAACTTTATTTGGATGCTTGAACGCTTTTCGTGAACATATATAAATAATTAGTGTGTATCTAGGTTATAAAAAAGTGTTAAAGACAATTCCCATTTTATAGTAAAAAACTAAGTCATTAGAACTTTCTGAAAAAATTGTAGCATGTTACTCAACACAAGTGACGAAAACATGATAAACAACTGGGTGTCACAAAGAAAGTTATTGAGCTATCGATCTTTATTCAAGGTGCCTATCTAACAAATTTCAGCGCTATATCAGAACTACGATTCAGACACCTCCCCATTCACACCCCTCCTCATGTGCACAAGCAGTTGCGGAAGTTTTAAATTGTTCTGTCTTCACATCTATGAAAATACCAGCATGCAGTACATATGCATAAATCTACAATAAGTAATATTTATATGTGAGATGAGGGGAATATGTGATAATATATATGGTAATACTGGTGACCTTGTGGGTTAGTGAGATTTAAATTTAGTAACTTTCTGCCACAACTTTTAAAAGTCATTACATGTTTCTGATTTTTTTGCAGCATGTCACTGGATTATGATGTAACAGAATAAGCTAAAATTTATTGCTACTGGTGGTGACCCAGCCGCCGCAATTTTTTTTTATCATTCCATCCCCATTGGGTGTACGATGTATGTCACTATCAGATGATCAATTACAGTGCTATGGCCATGGACTCTGTAGCTACCTACCCGCGGCACGCGCGCTCACAAAACGATCAGGGGCCGTGTTCACAAAGATTCCTTTTAAAGAATTCATTATTTTAATTAAAGCAAAACGTTTTGCTCCGTGATGAAAATTTGTAAGAATCGTTTCTCGAAGAGAGATTAAAGAATGCTTTACAGAGTAAAACTTTGAGAATTCTTCAGGGCGTGATTTGTCCTGCCCGCTCTGGACCAATCAAAACAGCCGTATAAAAGCGGATATGGCACTGTTATTATCATTGTCGTCACTGTTGTCATGGTGATAAATATGTCTCCTGTTTTGATGCTAAGTGATGTCAAGTGTATTGTGACGCAATGCGTCCAAGCAGCAAACTATGCATACAGCCCCGCCCCCCCCCCCTCGGCAACTGCCCATTTGATTGCTCTTAAGGTAAGCAACCCATAATAGCAAGGTAAAAGAACTCTGTATTTGTGATTATTTTATGAAAGTCTACCCAATTACACACCTTCTGGTGAATTTTTAGGATACTTTACCGTCCCGTTAACAAAATATTCTCCATTTTCCAAGTATACCCCCATTTCACAAAATGACCAAAACTTGACACCTACCACGAATATGTAATTTTGCGACAATTCAGCTCAAAATGAAGTCATTATCATCAGTAATGGCTCTTTGAAAAACTTAAACCTAGTGCAATACAGGAATGATATTCAAAAATGTAAAGAGTAGCCACAAAAAAAAAAACAGAATGGTAATAATAAAGTGCAGTTATGCAAAAACAGGACCGTTTTTGCCAAAATTCGAAATCACCACATTTACAAAGTTGGCTATAATTTCATCAAAAATAAAAATCTTGACACCAAACCACGTTTAAAAACTTCTAAATACATAGTTCTTGTAATAAAAATAAAGAAAAATATAGTTAGCCGTGCAAATTGCCCGAGAAACACGTTCGGAAGCTAGAAAATGTTATTTCAGAAATATTTTTTGGAGCAGCTTATTTCACACCAATTATCAGTAATTTACGCCTTGTGTTTACATTTTAATAAATTTGGTTATATATAATGGTCTCCGATATAATTATGATCTACACGAATTTTTTCTGAACTATTTACACGTTTTCTCCATGTTTTTTCTAGAATATTCGGAATTTATCACGAAGGGCCATTCTCGGGGAAATACCCTGTGAATGACGTCACGAATTGGGGATTCCCTGTGAATGACGTAACGAGTTAGGGATTTTCCTTTCACTGACACCCGCCGATGTTTGTCGATGTTTACCGAGGTCTTCTCTAAATCGCCGAAGCTTATTATACGATGCTCTATTTATTTTACCTACGTCACCACTTCTTTTGCTGTGTTTTATTCGTACTTTGTTTTATTAAGACTGCGTAAAATATCAGGGCTACAGCCCGCCGATGTTTGCCGATGTTTACCGAGGTCTGCTTAAAATCGCCGAGGTTCATTATGGGTGGCTTACCTTAAAATTAGCTTGTCAATTCCTCATGGCAATCCATATAAAACACTGAAAGTTTGGTAAAGTCGAAATTAGTGAAAAAAATGTTCAGGTGCATTTAAACATAAGACTCTTCAAAGCGATGGTTTTGGGGTTGTAGTGCCTCGAATATGTTACGCTCCATATGCAAGAATACAATAACTGCCGTGTCGATTTTTATAATACTGGGCATGTCACTCCTTCGTGGCAATCCCTTTAAAGTGCGAAAATGTCCGCAAAATCGAAACAACAGTTTCTGCATAATCATTGAAATAATATCGCCATGTCTTCAAATTATCAACTTATGACACTTTAAAGAATTCTCAGGACACCTTTAACTTTTCCTTATTTTTTACTCTAATAGAGTAAAACATTTTACTCAAGAATTTTTGAGAAACACTTTTAGAATTCTTAAGCAAATTATTGAGAATTCTTGAAAATTCTTAAGAATTTGCTTAAGAATTTACTTAAGAATCTTTGTGAACACGGCCCCAGGTTGCTTCTAACCACAATATCTATCCTTATGTACTCATTTTCGTTTATTTGCCAAATGTTGATATGCTGACAGGCATGGAATTTACGCATAAAATTCACTGCGAGTCGTTGGTTAATCCAAACATTTCTCTGATATGGGGGACACAACGCCGAGAGACATTGTATTGTAACGCTAGCCCTAGCCTGGTTCCGCCGCACCGCCGTCGCTCATTCAGGAACACGTATACATGAGTACGAGCGATCTCCCGGCAGAGGGCGTTACGCTTGCGCCATAGTCCATCTGCCCCACGTCAAATTTAACCATCAGAATTATCCTTCATCCCCGAAAATTGAAATGAAACTAATCGAACATAAATTCGCCGTTTGGCATCAAATACACCACTGTTTAGCATTTACTGTGCCACTGGTACCATACTCGACGAACGCATTTGAGTTTGATCAATTTGAAGCCATGTTACTTTCGAACTATATTTTCGAGTGCGGTCGAGGTCAAAGGCGTGAAACGTTTTGAATTTTGCCCCCTTGTTATTTTGAAATAATTTTTCGCTTAACTCTTCCATTGTGGTCATTCGACAACAGAATGTCTATATTTTTCAAATTCTGCAACGAAAATTCAATATTCAATCTAAAAAACCCTCTAAAACCCTTCGTGACCCCAGGACCGTTGAGGTCAACCTTGAGGTGGGCGGTGACGTGCGGCAGAGGTGATGTGAGGAACGAGCGCCCTCTGCTAGCAGAGTGGAGTACGAGCTTACGCTGGTTCAAATGTTTTCGCCAGGGAGCGCTGTAGTATTAGAAATGAAGAAAAATAGAATGAAAGGAAAAAAATTCAATTCAATTAAATAAATCAATACGATACAATGATAGTATTTGACAAATTTAAGTTTGTCATGTCTCAGTTATATAACAAACTACGCCGGGACATCCATGCATTGCTTAAAAATTGCGCTACCTCCTTCCAGTAGTTTTGTATTAGATGAGTCAATTTATCAAAGTTAGAAAGTGCCATAAAATAATAATACAGCTGGATATATTCGGCCCCGATAGCCGATAAATGGTAACTCGAGAATGTATTTGTATTCGCTTATTAATGACGACACCGTTGTCTTACTAGATGTTCAACTGTGTTTTGCTGCGTGGAGATTTATGTCAACAATGTGTTATCATATCAAAATCGTACTAATGCAATCTACTACTGTTCGTTGATAAAATCGTGGTAATCAAATAGTTATGTGAGTAACGACAGTCACGCTTATTGAAGCCATGGGCTGGTTTTATTTTGTTTCTTTGAATCAACAACAAGTCTGGTTCCGCTGTTAGACAAGTCTGGTGCCTGTGTTATACTTGTTTGGTTCCTCTGTTAGACTAGTCTGGTTCCTCTGTTAGACTAGTCTGGTTCCTCTGTTAGACTAATCTGGTTCCGCTGTTAGACTATTATGGGTCCTCTGTTAGACTAGTCTGGTTCCTCTGTTAGACTAGTCTGGTTTCTGTGTTAGACTAGTCTGGTTCCTGTGTTAGACTTGTCTGGCTCCGCTGTTAGACTAGTCTGGCTCCTCTGTTAGACTTGTCTGGTTCCGCTGTTAGACAAGTCTGGTTCCTTTGTTAGACTTGTATGGTTCCGCTGTTAGACTAGTCTGGATCCGCGGTTAGACTAGTCTGGTTCCTCTGTTAGAATAATCTGGTTCCGCTGTTAGACTATTCTGGGTCCTCTGTTAGACTAGTCTGGTTCCTGTGTTAGACTAGTCTGGTTCCTGTGTTAGACTTGTCTGGCTCCCCTGTTAGACTTGTCTGGTTGCACTGTTAGACAAGTCTGGTTCCTTTGTTAGACTTGTATGGTTCCCCTGTTAGACTAGTCTGGTTCCTCTATTAGACTAGTCTGGTTCCTCTGTTAGACTAGTCTTGTACCTCTGTTAGACTAGTCGTGTTCCTATGTTAGACTAGTCTGGTTCCCTATATTAGACAAGTCTGGTTCCTCTGCTAGACTAGGTCCCTCTGTTAGACAAGTCTGGTTTCTCTGTTAGACTAGTCTGGTTCCGCTGTTAGACAAGTCTGGTTCCTCTATTAGACTAGTCTGGTTCCTCTATTAGACTAGTCTGGTTCCTCTGTGAGACTAGTTTTGTTCCTCTGTTAGACTAGTCGTGTTCCTATGTTAGACAAGTCTGGTTCCCCTATATTAGACAAGTCTGGTTCCTCTGCTAGACTAGGTCCCTCTGTTAGACAAGTCTGGTTTCTCTGTTAGACTAGTCTGGTTCCGCTGTTAGACAAGTCTGGTTTCTCTGTTAGACTAATCTGGTTCCGCTGTTAGACAAGTCTGGTTCCTCTGTTAGACTAGTTTGGTTCCGCTGTTAGAGTGGTCTGGTTCTCTGTTAGACAAGTCTGGTTCCTCTGCTAGACTAGTCTGGTTCTGTTAGAGTAGTCTGGTTCTCATGTTAGAGTAGTTTGGTTCCTCTGTTAGACTAATCTGGTTCCGCTGTTAGACAAGTCTGCACGGTGCCTTTTTTCGAGCTTGTATGGGCCGCTGTTCGAGTAAACACACAAAACACAAATCAAGGACATACTCAACATATTTTATCTGATCTTATCTTAGGCATAGCTATAACCGGATGTCATTGATGCCGTGGGCCACGAATTTGTTACTTTGGGCCGTCTTTGTGCACAGAAGGCTTCAACTGGGACACAGAACCTTGATTGATGATATGAATACCGTATTAAAGACAAAATAAACAAGAATACAATTACATTAGTGCACCACCGGTAATTCAATAAGCCTACCTCACTCCGGTGGGACATATGTTTGTGGTATGCCCGGCGTTCTCTCTATCTTTGGCCTCAGTGAGGCTCACCCTCCATCACCATCACACCTTAAGTCATGCAGTAACACCTCTGCCTTCCCCATCCCGTGCTATTGGCGTTGACCTAAAAGTAGATTTGACTGCATGTTTTTCATGGTAGATGTGAACAATAGTCTACAAATCAAAATCAAAATCAAATACATATACAGCTACGTTTCCATTAAAAACTATCACATCACTAATCGGTCTGCTGATTATGTGCCCCCCCCCCCCTACCCCTCCTTCTTTTCCCCCCATATCTTTATTTGTGGCAATGTCGTATGTGGCTCACGGTCTTGGGGTGGTGTTGATTTGCGGATGAATCTAGCGGCTGCTGTAGCTGACGGTTTCAGGGAAACCAATCTCCTGCGCCATGTCTCTGCCAATGTTAGCGACCGGGAAGCCTGGTGGTACGGGGTAGAACCATTGCATGCCTGTATACATTGCCACCGCTACATATATATATACTAACAATAATAGCGACAGATAAGACTAATAATGATTCCATACAAAAGATCATTATTCTTATAAAACTAAGATATATATCGCATCTGGTTACGGATGACCTTTAATTAATCGTTTAGAAACAGAAAAAATGATATATGCAATGACATATAAGCAAGACTTTTTCGCATATACGCTATATAATGATAGCTTATAGCCCCCCCCCCCCCCCCCCCCCACACACACACACCCCCACCAGGCTACAGTGTGCCAAAAAGTAAACTTAAACGTTACCGAATTGTAGTCTGCCCATGAAATACTCCACGGTCAATACAATGGGAAGTAGGAAGAACATCCTGTCGTATAGATGAAAGATATATGTTATACAGACTGGCAACGACATATATGGTATATCACGATAAACTCACTTATAACACTTGTCGCAGATCAGTATGTTAACAAATCGAAATCCTTCACAACTGAATTCTTCTTTGATACACTTCATTTCTTTAATTATGTATCATTGAATCAATATATTTGATTATTTGATTGTATAATTCGTAAGTAGTAACTTACGTACCTTGAGATACGGAATTTCTCCTAGTGCAAAATGCGAATAGATATATAATATAATGACTCTTGGATAAAGCAGCCTTTTCCTCCTTAGCAAAGGTAAGAACTGACGAAAATACCATGAACAATGTAACGGCAACAATGGGGTTGCTATAACGACAGGTGACGTCACAATCAAGTTCACTTGCGCAATCGTGGAGCTCGTGCTTTGGTTGGCATCCGTCCGTCTGCGAGAGACGATGGATTTGCAGCTTTGTTTGGTTTATGTTATACGATTCGTAACGCGGCATTTACGCTTATGACTATTATTGTTGCTTATGACTGATGTTGTTTCTACTTCCCATCGTATTAACCGGGGGGGGGGGGGGGGGGGGGGGCGGGGGGGATGATACCTTACACAATCTTTCATTAGACCACGTAGACGCAGGGGCGTGTGCAGGATTTCTTGAAAAGGGGTTTGAGGGGGGAGGGGGGAGGCGGGGGGGGGGCAATAAATTGTTCCACAAAACATGAAGAACAATGGTGTAAAAACTTAATATATAGGGAGAGGCCAGCGGGCATAGAATTTGAAAGGGGAAGGGGGCACAAATATACCTTAGGCTATAAAAGAGGGGGCACGTGCCCCCTGTGCGCCCCCCCCCCCCCCCCACCCCCGGCACCGCTGGCCACGCCCAGGAGATCTACATGGAAGATGTCATGGGGTGGGATGTTAGGTATGTCGGGTATCAGGCATAGGTATGGTGTGGGCTCTACACACAAGAAAACTGCGTGGGCTGCTAATAGTAGTTTGTGTGTGTGTGGTGGTGTGTATGTAGGGGGTGGGGGGGGGGGGCGTAACTTAAGGCGTGGGTGGTTTAAAATGAATTGTTTCATCTCATGAATTAAATCACAAGGCCGAGTAATTTGATCATCCCTTTCTCGGCGAGCACGCTTCATCCGCTCCTCGGCGGTAAACATCCCGTCCTTGGCGGAATTGTCCAAAAGGTTTTCGCCATTTAATCAGTAATGAGATATTAAGTGTTTATTCTTTTATCTACTTCAAGTTTTAACAGGTGTGACACGAGATCTTCACACGATGAAAGTTCGCACAAATACCTCAAGCCTTACGAGGATTTCTCACTCGTGTGTAAACTAAATCAGTTACTGTTTTTTTCCTGCGATGAGAGAATAACTTTACATTTTGTAAAAGAATTAAAATTTAAAAGAATGTGTGCCCCCTTGTAAAAATCGCTATACAGTTCTCGCGATCGGGCCGCGAGACTTCAGTTTTGGGGACAAACAAACACACGTGCTCCATGTTGAAGTATAGGCAGCTATAAGTCAAATTCTTTCCATGTTTATTCTAAAGACTATGAGTACCATTTCACTAAACATGGCTATGGGAGATATACGTTAAAATATTTGGAGGCGATGAAGCGCAGAACTTTGGATATACAAGGAAAAATCCGTCTTCAAAATACTCGAAAGCTAAAAATAACGTTCTAACTTTAGCCCTGCACCCGGGCTTTCGCAAGTTCACCAAGCAGAGAGTGACGTCACGTCACAAAAGCTCATCATGCCCAGAGCTAGATTGGGGTTTTAGCCTATTCATAATTCGTAAGGTCTCATGCTTATCTATTGGCCGGAAATTAAGTTCCGTTTTACTTGGGGCCTGTTTCAGATAGTCACTAAACGTTGTATTATTCGGTTTTTGTATTTGTCACAGATATTTGTTGCGGCATTCACGAAAAATCTATTAAAACTATTAGCTATGACAAGTTTGTCCGTTACAGTGATGCCATCGATATTAATAAATCTGTGGAAACCTGTCTTTATGTCTAGTGTTATTTAAGATATTTTTATTTTTTATTTCTTTATTTCTTATTTATTTATTTTTTTTATTTATTTTTGTTTTTATTTCTTTATTTCTTATTTTTTTATTTCATACGTACATACACGTCACGCCTTCGTCACAGATAGTCAGGATACATCGCGGAGATTCTAAACTCGTTCTGAACACGTGCTTCGTTCTGTTTGTCCCCAAAATGAGTAAACCGGATAGTCTAAGCGAACGAGACTTTATAGCCCTATGGCGATCCCCTTTCTCGGACGTTAAACAAATATGATATAGACAAACCAAAATGTAATCACAGTGATCAAATTGGCTTTCCAGTGCGTTATAGTTACGTTGTAAAGTCTTGATTAATCCACTGGAGCAGCACCCGACTGTTGACATTCACAGCCAGTAGGCTATGAGCCCTGAATCCATATCCATGGACCAACATATCCACCAAGAGAACAGTTTCTCTTTCCAAAGCGCCATTGTGGCAGGCACTTGATATTTGGACAAAAATGTGGATGTGTTATGTTCAATAAACTATTAATTCGTTTTGGCACGGTTGCGTTATGATAGTGCTGAAGTAATTATCTCCGCCAAAGTCACAGCATAACGTCTTCATGAGCGGGGGGGGCGGGGGGTCGAGAGAAAGATTATAAATACATTGCTGAGTTTGGGACGATTTCACGGAAAAGTCCCCCGTTTTTTACCTAAAAAGAGGTATATTTTTGCCAGTGACCCGCTCTACGTCGCATTTCCCGGCAGGTCGGCTTGGTTTATTTTACCCGGCAAAACTCGCTCTGCGGCGGACAATGTTGTATGTGGCAAGATGTCACCAGTACTTCCTTGAGGTCTTCTACAATTCCTTCCACCAAATTTGTATAAGGGCTATATTCAATCTAATAACTGCAAATTCTATATAATATCTGCAAATTATATTTAATAACTGCAACTTCTATATAATAACTGCAACTTCTATATAATAACTGCAAATTCATAACTATATAATAACTGCAAATTCATAACTATATAATAACTGCAAATTCATAACTATATAATAACTGCAAATTCATAACTAAATGATACCTGCAAATTCATAACTATATAATAACTACATATTACTGGAGTCATTTGAATTCTTTTATGTTACGCAATTGCGGATCCCGGAGTATGATGATCAGGGGTGACATTAGAAGATGTCACGGGGCATGATGGGGAGTTATGGTGCTAAGCTCTCCGGAAACATTACTTACGGCTGGGAGGGGGCGGGGTGGGGTCGGGGTCTAGACCTCGTTGAGACCCCCTTGGACCCGCCAGGGACATAGTAGGCCTTTGTTGTGGTATAATGTGTTCCCAGTGAGAGGCTATGCCATTGTGAAATCTCTATTTTGCGTTCTTGGAGTTGGAATAGGGCCCAGGGAATATCTATAGCGTCCCCCGTAAGTACGAACCATTGCGTAATGAAACATCAGTGGTAAACTATGGGATTTTTACCCAGTGATGTGATTAAAAGAATTATAATTATTGTCGGGCCATTGTATTAGTTTGCGTGGTTTACACAGGTGTAGGAGACGAGTGGTGGCCAATATGCCGGCGCCATCATCAATAGTCGGTGTGCAGGTATGTGATGGTGAAGTGTCGCGCTGGGAATGTAGAATCATCTGATGTGTCATTCATTTCATCGCTTCAGTAATGTACGTGTCGAAATTTTATGTTACACTCCACAAAATGTATTAGTGTAGTAAATGGTCGATTTCAGGCAGATGAAAAGGGTGTGTGTGTTCTGGAGCCACTACATGTGAAAAAGTAGGGTCTTTTGGGGCGAGTATATTTGAAAAAAGTAGGGTATTTCCTGCGGCATGCAGCAAGGGTCAATTGACATGAAAGCCCCCTATATTTTTTAACTCGCTTTCCACATCAGCTAGGATCTTTGTGCTGTGACATATTAGTCTATGGACCTACTATTGTTTTTGCTTTTATTATGAGTATTTTTTATTGTATTGAGTGAATCCTATGACCCGGACATTCTTTGCCTACTACTCATATGATAGACCCACGTGAAATGGCACGATAGGCCTATAGCCTTACAGGGTGAAAATGCCGTTAAACCCAAATCAAACCACTTGAAAACCTGTGCACACAAGCGTTGTTGAACCCCGTGTTTTACCCGGGGAGATATTATGCTGGGTTTATGGAATTATGCTTACATATTTTATCTCATGAAAGGACCAATGTGGCAATAATTCTACCCCCCCCCCACCCCCACCTCCTCCATGCACGTATTGATTGACTGGGCCTGTGTCGTTGCATGAACTAATCGGTCTATTTTTAAAACGGTGATGACCACTTTTATGGGAGACTGTGGTTGTTGCACGAAATGCCGGGAAGAAAATAATTGCACCCCTCGTGAATTGAACGCACGACCCCAGTATGAAAAGCGAAACGCTCTACCGAGTGAGCTGGGCGGTCTTCAACGTTACGCAATGTGTTTCATTACGTCATATTGTACCTCCAGCAACCACTCCCTGCAAAGTTTCTTATAAAAACACCATTAACGTTTGATTTAATTTGCCGTTAACTTTCCAATGGACAAATCAACATATGGAGCTTAGCCATCTTCCACTAAGCAGATAAGCTCTGTTGAAGTGATAGCAGCGCACTGCTGGTCGGGGATATCCTCCAGCTGAAGGGGGTCACCCGTTTCCTGTGGCATAGGCCTACACGTTCGGCTATTGTCAAATGTGCTCGAAAAAGAGTAAAATTTGCAGAAATAGGTCTTATTTGTTAATTAGTTTGAACAATAATGACCTGACAGACTTAATAGTGACCATTGACGGCAGGAGAGAAAGGCCCTTGTGCCACTCACCAGGGCCACACATCATATGCACTCGCCGTTCTCGCGCAAACTTGCAGGTATAGCCTCGTTCTCGCGTGTGAATTCCCAACATGTGAATAAGGGGATTGGCGCTTTACTCTCCGTCCACCCCCCTCCCCCCCCCCCGGGGCCCTTCTCATGTATTAAAACCAATACATTTATGATGTTTTTGTTTTTTAATCAAAAGTGTCTTGCCGGGGGTTAAAAAGCAAAAACTCTCTGGGGGGTGGTGGTGTTGGGGGAATGGGGGGGGGGGAATGATCGAGGCTTCTTGGTGTGGGAAATAGGCCCCCCCCCCCCCCCACACACACACACACTTTTTGAAATGACGGCTTTGCTGTAACCATAAATGTGACGTACTAGTTGAAACTGTCTCTCGTGTAGGCGAAATAGTAATTAAGCTTTCAGTGATATGATATATTAATGACATTGTAGTTATCGCTTTAGACGAAAGGGGGACAACGAGCGGTTGATAGCTGAAAGTGTCATGTTAATAACAAATTTAAGTGCGAGGCCCTTAAAGCTACTTGAGTTTTTGCAACTTGCCACGTGCCAAGTCTAGACTTGTCTGGACTTGTGCCCAAACCGTCATCTCAGACGGTTACTCTCAGGCTGTGTTGCTGTAGGCCTATTTGACTGGTCAGCCAAACCCCCAACGCACTTAAAATTAGAACGTATACCCTACATATAATTGTTAATTAAATGATATATAATATATATATGAATAATTTGTCTACAGGGGCATATCCAGGATTAATGAAAGGGGGCCGCCGGGGATGCTCGATTCGCATATTCCGTACGTGTCTTCAATGCCCCCCCCCCCCACCCCCCACACACACACACACTCCGCCGCCCCCTCAATCTGAATCTACCATCATGCGAGATCACCGTCAAACAATTGCAGTCCTCGCGCGAACGATCGAGCCACCTGACCGGCGCAAGTAATTGAAATTAGTGTGGTATGTCTAACTGCCAGTGTAGTTGTCACTTGTAGTTGCAGCTAAGTACTGGTCATCTGTTTCATTTGGCGATCAATGAGGTCAGTAGATGTTGACAAGAACACACAGTGTTGATGGGCTGGCCTTTTCTCAGAAATTTGAGATATTATATTGTAAAACTATTTATGGGCAATTATGTCAGCAGACGTTTGTCATCAAACCATAGAGATGAGGTCTGATGGTTATCTAAGGGGCGTATTGGGTGCTGTACTGTGCAGAACATTACCAGAAGAAACCACACAAAAACAAAATGAAGAAATGACGTTTATATAAATTAATTAATCCTCTCTACAGACAATGAAATCAGCATCTTGTAAAGGCGAGCAATTCACTTAGAATTGCTACAACTTACAACCGGTATTCACACACGTACAGAATTCTCTATATGATAATGCCTTTCCTAAATCAATAGCATATAGAGTTAAACGCCTTCTGAAATTGTCTTGAAAAGGTGCCGGAGCTTTACTGTCAATTAACTTGTATTGAAATCAATAAAAGTGGGAACTACATTAGATAACTCGCGCCATGGCTGCAATGGTGAAGCTTCGTCTAATGTCTTCATGAATGAGATCATTTCACCCCTCAAAGAGACACAAACAAAATACAAGCGTTTTGTAAAGCAATATATCCTTGTACGCTGCTTGTGTTACACCATTAAACAATTACGCGCAGGTCATATATCTTCTTAAATTGTACATTTGGTTGTTTGCTCATTCACTGATAAAGGATTGTCTACGTATCCATTTTAGCGTACCTCTCACTCCTGCCAACCCCCTCCGCCCCCCCCCCCTCTCCTGGACTAACCCTGTATAAATGCTCTACTTTAAGCCTCATGTATCCGTCCAGTCTCCACAATGCTGCATTCAGTCCGCACTATTACTCCATATACCACTCCTCGTTACATAGAACTATAATATAGCATTTATAAAGCGTACCTTTGCCTTTCCAATAATAACCCACAGTTTTTTTTATCAATTCCCATATATATATCACATAAACTTGTGGCCAATTCAGCGCCGAAGAAGAAGAAAAAAGAAGTACAGAAATGTTCCGTCGTGATCGTGGCGTGGTGTCGGGTCAGACGTAGGGCTCAAAAAACCTTAAGACCTTGTTCTTGAGTAGGCGAATGAAGGACGCGGGGAACATCGAGTGGGAGACGTTGGCGTACTTGAAGTAGTTGTACGGGTGCGCTATGACCTCTAGCAACGCCGACAGCAACTTCCGGTCCTACAAGGTCAAGTGACGAATCATTATATAGAGAGAGAGACCGTCATCAAATCATCAGAAAAAGAGGTACATGAGCTATGCTGACACACTGGTTTGCACTAACATGAAAGAACGACATATATGAAATCTAGGATAATGTCGATCTACAAGGGAACCAGAACAATTATCGCGTTACCAGCACACATAGATAATGTTTATACAATCAAATTACCAACGCAAAATATGCGACCGTATAAACACCAGCGTTAGTTATTGCATTTTGGGAGCTAAATGACTTCATTTCATTTCACAAGACGCCAAATCACCCGGGCCAATATACAGCGTCTCCGGCGTCTAAACGTTGTCGCCTCGTAGATTTATGGAATTATATCTATTAACATTTATTCCACAACGATGAATTTGCAGTTATGTACACTATGTTTAAATACCAGGCCGATTACTGTGGCTGTAACTCATTTGGCTGAACGAATGGCTTACTTTCAAGACCTCCTGGTGTTGGTAGGAGCTGTATAACCGACCATCGCGGACAATATCGTCAATGAGATCTTGGTATTCCTCTGTCAAAAAAGATATAGATATAACCAGCCATCAGACAGTGCGCCTTCTTCTGCTTGTTGTGGTCCAATGTCGACCACCGTACATTAGTACATTAACAGCGACTGCGCGTATCTGCAAATGCCATGGCATACAAGACACTGTGTCATCGCGGAGTCATACAACATTCCATTTCATGTCCGATACAGACCGTTGCTTATCACGGAACGGAGTTGACCGACTAATCCAGTCAATTTAGGCCATACTTAGGAGAAATAAAAAACAACTGATATCATTTAAGTGGCCATTATACAAGACAAATGTCGGTCACTGTCAATAATGAGACACCATACAGCAACCGAGCTTATAATGAACCAAACATTGACAACAAACCTCTTCCTTCTTACCATTATACGTGACATAGGGGATTGAAAATCCTTTGTGACCTCACCATTATACGTGACATAGGGGATTGAGAATCCTTTGTGACCTCACCATTATAAGAGACATAGGGGATTGAGAATCCTTTGTGACCTCACCATTATAAGTGACATAGGGGATTGAAAATCCTTTGTGACCTCACCATTATAAGTGACATAGGGGATTGAGAATCCTTTGTGACCTCACCATTATAAGAGACATAGGGGATTGAGAATCCTTTGTGACCTTACCATTATACGTGACATAGGGGATTGAGAATCCTTTGTGACCTTACCATTATAAGTGACATAGGGGATTGAGAATCCTTTGTGACCTCACCATTATACGTGACATAGGGGATTGAGAATCCTTTGTGACCTCACCATTATAAGTGACATAGGGGATTGAGAATCCTTTGTGACCTCACCATTATAAGAGACATAGGGGATTGAGAATCCTTTGTGACCTTACCATTATACGTGACATAGGAGATTGAGAATCCTTTGTGACCTTACCATTATAAGTGACATAGGGGATTGAGAATCCTTTGTGACCTTACCATTATACGTGACATAGGGGATTGAAAATCCTTTGTGACCTCACCATTATAAGTGACATAGGGGATTGAGAATCCTTTGTGACCTCACCATTATAAATGACATAGGGGATTGAGAATCCTTTGTGACCTTACCATTATACGTGACATAGGGGATTGAGAATCCTTTGTGACCTCACCATTATAAGTGACATAGGGGATTGAGAATCCTTTGTGACCTCACCATTATAAGAGACATAGGGGATTGAGAATCCTTTGTGACCTTACCATTATACGTGACATAGGGGATTGAGAATCCTTTGTGACCTTACCATTATAAGTGACATAGGGGATTGAGAATCCTTTGTGACCTTACCATTATACGTGACATAGGGGATTGAAAATCCTTTGTGACCTCACCATTATAAGTGACATAGGGGATTAAGAATCCTTTGTGACCTCACCATTATAAGAGACATAGGGGATTGAGAATCCTTTGTGACCTTACCATTATACGTGACATAGGGGATTGAGAATCCTTTGTGACCTTACCATTATAAGTGACATAGGGGATTGAGAATCCTTTGTGACCTTACCATTATACGTGACATAGGGGATTGAAAATCCTTTGTGACCTCACCATTATAAGTGACATAGGGGATTGAGAATCCTTTGTGACCTCACCATTATAAGTGACATAGGGGATTGAGAATCCTTTGTGACCTCACCATTATAAGTGACATAGGGGATTGAGAATCCTTTGTGACCTTACCATTATAAGTGACATAGGGGATTGAGAATCCTTGGTGACCTTACCATTATAAGTGACATAGGGGATTGAGAATCCTGTGTGACCTTACCATTATAAATGACATAGGGGCTTGAGAATCCTTTGTGACCTCACCATTATACGTGACATAGGGGATTGAGAATCCTTTGTGACCTTACCATTATAAGTGACATAGGGGATTGAGAATCCTTTGTGACTGTTCTTGGCGTCCGTCTCAAAGTGTATCCACAGTCTGCGACTCCTGGCAGTGAATGCTATCGGCGTCTCTGTCGACTTGCATGCCTCGTATGTCAGTAAGGAGTACGGCGACTCTGAAAGAATGACGTATGTCAGTAAGAAGTACGGCGACTCTGAAAGAATGACGTGTGTCAGTGAGGAGTACGGCGACCTAAAGAATGACGTTTGTCAGTAAGGAGTACGGCGACTCTAAAAGAATGACGTATGTCAGTGAGGAGTACGGCGACTCTGAAAGAATGACGTTTGTCAGTAAGGAGTACGGCGACTCTAAAAGAATGACGTATGTCAGTAAGGAGTACGGCGACTCTAAAAGAATGACGTATGTCAGTAAGGAGTACGGCGACTCTAAAAGAATGACGTATGTCAGTAAGGAGTACGGCGACTCTGAAAGGATGACGTTTGTCAGTAAGGAGTACGACGACTCTAAAAGAATGACGTATGTCAGTAAGGAGTACGGCGACGTTTAAAGAATGACGTGTTTCAGTTAGGAACACGACATAAATATAACGGCGACGTTTAAAGAATGATGTATTTCAGTTAGGAATACGACATAAATAGAACGGCGACGTTTAAAGAATGATGTATTTCAGTTAGGAATACGACATAAATAGAACGGCGACGTTTAAAGAATGACGTGTTTCAGTTAGGAATACGACATAAATAGAACGGCGACGTTTAAAGAATGACGTGTTTCAGTTAAGAATACGACATAAATAGAACGCCGACGCTTAAAGAATGACGTGTTTCAGTTAGGAACACGGCGAAAGGACATCGCTCACTTGACTTGCGCATGACGAGCTTGTCGCCGCACTGGTCCTGGGCCGCCAGGAATATCTCCGGGATGATGATCAGGATCCGGCGTCCCTTCTGGGGCTTGACGAGCCACGTGCAGCTGACGTCACTGGGGTAGTCGCCGGGCCAGTTGGGGCTCTGGATGAAGCCCTGGTGCTCCGCCACGTCACCCCCGCACCGCCGATCTGTGACGTCATGGGGTGGTGAAGAGAATAGCAGTTATTAATGCTATACGTGGTCACCACTGGAGTCGATCCATTCATAATGTGCCATTTAGGAAAAGAAGAATGTATATAACACGCTCTTTGGATAACTAATGTTGGCGTTCTGCCAAATGTTCTATATGACAATACCCGGAGTGTTCACTGGTATAAGTAGGACCATATCAACAACGTGATTGTTTAAGCCTTTACACAGATGAACCCATATGATGGTTCATGTTTCAGAAATGTTAGGGTAATATTTTTGGGATTTTGTTGTCTTGTTTTGCTTGCGCTGATAGGTTCCTGCGGGTAAATACACATATTCGCTCGCGCGTGAAGGGTCTGCCCATTTACACGGAGAAGCGTTTATATCCGTTTGCGCGCATGCGCGGATAGCCAATCCACGCGCAGGCTGCGCGCACATAGGCATTTACGCCAGCCTTATTAGTATCGTCCGTGATTCTGCGCGTGCTGGCGCGTGGGCCCCCCACAGTGGTCACATGACATATATAATATACACGCCGCCAGGTGGCGCTGACCTTTGCAATGGGAGCTGTTGGTGGCGCCCGCCGCGTCCGTCTCGGTGTTTCCGGGACAGTCCAGACAGGAGTCCTGGCCCAGGGACGGCTGGTAGGTGTTCCGGGGACACGCCACGCACTGCTGGTCACTCTTGTCGTAGAAATGTCCCAGTCGGCAAGTCTCTGCCGGTGAGGAAGGAAGAGCGAGGTGGAGCCGTGGCGGTGACATGTGACTGGGACTGATTACTATAAATGTCATTCCTTATTCCAGGAGACTCCTTGGGATGCTTTAGGCCATATGAGACCGACCATGTTAGACTTCACAACGTGAATTACTGGATGTATGAGCGCAATAAGAGCTTGTTTGTAAACAAGGCTAACGTGGGAATCAGTGACTGATTTTACAACTTTGGCTATAATTTCTTACTATACTTTCATTGATGGGTCCATCTTTATAACTTATTTACCCCGTTAGTTTGATTTTAATCCTAACTCAGTCAACCTGATAGCAGCTGAATACCAGCACGACACAGAGGAAATGTTTTCTGATACAAAACATGTGATAACGAGACATTTCACTCCCTTCACAAACATATTCCTATAGCGTGTAATATGCATATCTCCAGCTATTGGTTTTTGGCTTACCAACAGTTAGCCAGCATGGAAAGTATGGTTCTAATTCCCATTAACAAGACGATTTATTCTAAAAGCATTAATTGTGCTTGTGAATTGTTTGATTTCCCTTGACCGGCGAGAGACTGACGTATCGCCCCCTACTGACCTTTGACCTGACAATCCTGGAATCCGGACGCCCCGTCCTTGAGCGTTTGGATCCCGCTGCCACAGGAGCGGCACTGGGTGTGGCCGTGTCCGGGCTGGTAGGACCCCTGGGGGCACTGGTGGCAGGGCTTCAACCCCGAGGGGGAGAACGTGCCCGGGTCACACAACCCTACCGAGGTAAGGGGAGAGGGAAATAGTAGTACGGTCTTCCATTTCGAAAGCGAAAACATGGATGAAATGGAATGCATTCTATTAAGTTATGTTATGGTGCAGATCTCATCCGATAAAATCAATTTTTTATAAGATTTGTTGGAATAGAGAAATGTGAGAATAAAACAAAAAAAACGTGAATATGGGGGGGGGGGGGGCAGGAGAGAGAGGGGTGGGGTGGGGCGTGGTAGGGTGTAGATGCGTTGTACTTACGGCCACACTCCAGGATGTTCTTAGCTCCCTCCACCCCCACCCAGGGCTTGCCGTGGGGGCAGGCCTTGCACTCCGGCTGTCTCTCCTCGTCCTGGTATGTCCCTGGCGGACACGGCACGCACTTGTACTCATCCGCGTCGTAATACGTCCCCAGGCTGCAGGACACTTTAAACGGCGGAGGAAAATAATAATTAACTACGCCTTGGAAATATGTGAATACATTAACAATGGTGACTTACGCGGGGGTTGGGGGTTTGGGAAATGAGGATGGGGTGGTGTCGCGGAGAAGGCAGGGAAACTAACTGTAGCTATATATCAAACCTCTCAACATCATATTAGACATTTGTTGATAAAAACATGAAGTTAAAGAGGCCATCAGAACGGAACAAGGTACCATCATCATGTTCAGCGGCCCTGCTATCACAATAGCCCAATAGCGGTTCTCGTACGATGAGAGGTTAGCGTTAGGGATGTCAAGTCCCATGTACTGCGGACATAGGTTGGTGACTGAATACCGACTACACACAGTACATTTGGCCGACTTACCGCACTTTCCTCCCACCAGTAGCTGGCCCCGGGGACAGGCGTTCTCAATGCGCTTCGCCTTCAAAGACTTCTTCGACACTTGGAACTCTTCGCCAGCAAAACTGAAATCGTACCAAGGACACATAGTGAGTTATCAACAGAAAACTATTTAAGCGGGATTTGATTACGATGGATTATCATGCACCCTCATTGCGTTAATTATTGGTAGCAGCTTCAGATAATATTACTAAATATGGTTCATAGCACCGACAAATGGAAATATTGAAGAGAATATCACTTTGAGCTTTGTTCTTTCCCATTGGCATAACACAGAAAGTGTTGGGGTACCTAAGTAGGTAATAGACGTACCTGAAGTCCAGTTTCTCTGAGTCAATCAGCTTTCTGAGGTTCCTTGTTGTGATTTTCATCTTCTTGTATCCTTGTTTTCTGGCGCATTCCAAGTCACACATATCTTTATAAGGAAAAACGCAGACGCAAGATAATCGAGATTTTCACCCGCAAATATCAGGTTAAAAGTTATGAACGTACCGTTATTTATGACATATAAATTTGTCCTTGAACGTAATGTCTTAAGGGCAATTAGGTAGGTCACATTTTTTAAATCTAAGTTATTATTTTACTCTTACATTGTAACTAATTCTGTTATGATTATGATTAGTATGATTATTATGATTATAAGAATCCCATTATTATATCACTAAATTATACTGTTACGCTTCTAACTAATTATCTTATTGCCATTATCTGTTCCGGATATACACACCAGGGTCGCCACGATCGTTGTCATGACCCTAATGACCTTTAAACGTGCGGCCTTAGAAGCACTAACCGGAAGTGTCGTAGGCCGTGACCTTGATCTCAAACTCGGCGGCCATTTTAAACTTGGGCGAACGTCGCTTCTTCCGGTTCCGCTGACACCGGAAGTGCACGAAGTCGAACTCGTACTGACTGTTCTTGTCTTCCTGCTTCATTTGTTCTGGAAACGAAACGCGGACCGAGCGATCACGTCAAAACCACGCGGGAGTACGCAACAACGCGCGAATGCACGAGATCTTGTGGGTGACGAACAACGGTGGGGTGTATGAGGGAAAGGGGGTGTCCCACAACTGAGGAGTGTGCACACGTTAGAACTAGTAACGGAGGAGTTACCAGTGTTACGTCACAATACCTTAATTAGCATTTACTGTTGAAGTTACTCATATAGCATTTTCTCTGAATATGGAATTTTTAGATAGTTTCGTACAATGACTTTCAGATAGTTGCGTACAATGACATGCACGCAATGTCCCATACATTTATGTGTGTACTATTTACGAAATGTACGCATTCTCATCTATTTTTAGTATATGTGGCCAGTCGTATCACAATACCCACAGTTTAATGACGTAGTACACGAGAACGACACTTTTTGTTCAACTAGCTGTGCCAGTCTGAAAACTTCATAAAATAAGGAAATCAATAAATGATTTTCACCTTTACGTGTTGCTCATGGGAAAAAATCAGTATAAGAACAAGTTGCTTACATTATATCCAGTTACACAAATTTACACAGACTGTCGGTGATATATAACGAGATGACATAATCTCTGATGATATCTGGATGGCAGGGGAAGCCAGGATCTGAACTTACCTACCAGCAGAGGCTGGAAGTGGTTCCCCAGGACTTCTTCCTGCTGTTTGCGCAGCTCCCTGCAATGCTCCACTTGGAATGTAAAGTGAACCCTCCGTCTGTACCCCGGGGCAGTGACATCCTCTGTTGGGGTAGAGTGGGCATTGCAGGGCGAAACCCATTTGTAAAGTGAAATATTGGTGTGTACACTGGGGCAGTGACATCCTATGTTGGGGTACAGTTGGCATTGCAGGGCGAAACCCATTTGTAAAGTGAAATATTGGTGTGTACCCCGGGGCAGTGACATCCTCTGTGGAGGTAGAGTGGGCAGTGCAGGGCGAAACCCATTTGTAAAGTGAAATATTGGTGTGTACCCTGGGGCAGTGACATCCTATGTGGGGGTAGAGTGGGCATTGCAGGGCGAACCCCATTTGTAAAGTGGAATATTGGTGTGTACCCTGGGGCAGTGACATCCTCTGTGGGGGTAGTGGGCAGTGCAGGGCGAAACCCATTTGTAAAGTGAAATATTGGTGTGTACCCCGGGGCAGTGACATCCTCTGTGGAGGTAGAGTGGGCAGTGCAGGGCGAAACCCATTTGTAAAGTGAAATATTGGTGTGTACCCCAGGGCAGTGACATCCTCTGTGGAGATAGAGTGGGCAGTGCAGGGCGAAACCCATTTGTAAAGTGAAAAATTGGGGTGTACCCCGAAACGGGAAAAAGAGTTTACATACCGGAGCAAGGTAATGTGAGAGTTTACATACCGGGGCAAGATAATGTGAGAGTTTACACGCCGGAGCAGGGTAATGTGAGTTTACATACCGGGGCAAGGTAATATGAGCGTTTACATACCCGGGCAAGGTAATGTGAGAGTTTACACACCGGAGCAGGGTAATGTGAGAGTTTACATACCGGGGCAAGGCAATGTGAGAGTTTACACGCCGGAGAAGGGTAATGTGAGAGTTTACATACCGGGGCAAGGTAATATGAGCGTTTACATACCCGGGCAAGGTAATGTGAGAGTTTACACACCGGAGCAGGGTAATTTGAGAGTTTACATACCGGGGCAAGGTAATGTGAGAGTTCCACACCGGAGCAGGGTAATATGAGAGTTTAAGCACCGGAACAAAGTAATATGATAGTTTACATACCGGAGCAGGGTAATGTGAGAGTTTACACACCGGAGCAGGGTAATGTGAGAGTTCACACCCCGGAGCAGGGTAATGTGAGAGTTTACCCACCGGAGCAGGGTAATGTGAAGGTTTACCCACCGGGGCAGGGTAATGTGCGAGTTTACCCACCGGAGCAGGGTAATGTGAGGGTTTACATACCGGAACAGGGTAATGTGAGAATTTGCCCACCGGAGCAGGGTAATGTGAGAGCTTACCCACCGGAGCAGGGTAATGTGAGAGTTTACCCACCGGAGCAGGGTAATGTGAGAGTTTACTCACCGGAGCAGGGTAATGTGAGAGTTTACCCACCGGAGCAAGGTAGTGTGAGAGTTTACCCACCGGAGCAGGCCGGGAGAGACACGTTGTTGACCTCGTGAGACCACCGAAAGCCAGTCTCGCTGCCGCACGAGATCCCGTGCGTTTCCTCGTCCCCGGATGTAAACTTGGCGTTGCCATGGCAACTGAATCGACACGTGCTCCGCTGGCCGCTGGTTGTACATGACATGGAGGTTTTGGCGGGAACTTGGAGTATCTTTTGGCACTTGGCCGCTGAAAGAATGAAAGAGCCGTGAAACTCAAAGCACAGGTAACTGGTGCCAGCCAAAACACGAAAATTATGATAAAGTTAGCGGTCGACATAACGGGGAGTAAGATATCAATAAAGGCGATATAACACCAGCATCTTGGCGCTCGTCCATCCACACTATGATTAGCAAAACACGGCCTGGCGGTCAGCATCTTGCTTAAATCAGAACGTCAGGTTGTTTGTGCCATACCACTTCGGGAAGCGGCACCATGAACCTGGCTGAGTTTAACCGGTGACAATGACAAAAGAAACTGTACAGCGAAGGCCTCCTACCTACACAGTCTTTCTTGTTGCTATGGAGGATGTAACCAGGGTGACAGCGGCATTCGAACCCGCCGTCCACGTTTTCACAGACGTGCTCACAGCCGCCATTGTTACTGGAACACTCGTTGGTGTCTGAAACAGCGAGGTAATCACGTCAAATTAGACATCAGATCCAGATATCAAATCCTGATGTTTGCTAGATAGTGTAGCTTTATCAATGATTTTTTTATTACGTTCTCCATTACACATATCATACGCAAATCTCATTAATCAAATGGGCGGATATGTATCACTGCCTTCATTTTAAACATTGAAACCATGTTTTGGGTCGCTGAGTCTTATTTTTGTATTTTGGGTATTGGGAAGGGAGAGATTGGAGAGGGGGGATTGGGGAGGGGAAAATTGGAGGGGGGGGATTGGGGAAAAGGGGATTGGGGATGAGGAGATTGGATATTGGGGAGGGGGAAATTGGAGAGGGGGGATTGGGGAGAGGAGGATCGGGGAGGGGGAGATTGGATATTGGGGAGGGGGAAACTGAAGAGGGGGGATTGGAGAGGGAAAATTGGAGAGGGAGATTGGGGAGGGGGATTGGGGAGGAGGATTGGGGCAGGGGGTTTGGATAGGGAAGATTGGAGAGGGGGAGATAGAGATGGGGGAGATTGGAGAGGGGGAGGTTGGGGTGGGGGGGAGAGCAGGAACCGGGGAGGGGGAGATTGAAGAGGTGGGATGGAAGGCAGGGTAGGAGGGGGGGGGGTCGCCTAACGTTCTCACCGGCGCAATGTGTTTCTCCATACAGCTCGTAACCTTGGCGACATGAACACGTGTATCCGCCAGGGGCGTTGTAGCAGGTGTGTGAGCAGGAATCCTTCAACTCACACTCGTCGATGTCTGCAAGGACAAACAAATCACAAGGTTTGAACATACATCATTACTCTATCATCAACTAATTTCTTCATGACATAATGCTCCATGACCTCCACATGATCAACATATAGCCTATGTATACCCGACTTTGGCCGATATATCTAGGGGGATTCGATTTCGTTTTTTTCACCGAATATGAAAGTGAGGATCCGGCTTTATCCACAAAAACCATGGCGTAAGGGAGCAAAAAAAAACATAATTTCAGACCCACACCATACATGTTCAGACATTCGCCACAGTATACATCCGACATCATGTCTGGTCACGTGACTGGTCGTACATAATGAACCCATGACACTTCTCTCTACACGCGTGTATCGAATAATGTCTTGGCGTAAATACTTTCAACTAGGATATTAACGCGAAAACGTTACAATATAATAGACAGCGTTTTGTCCTGCTTTCTACCGTGAGTGCCCCCCACGAGGGTCTGCGCCAATGCTGAAGGGTCACCGACAGGAGTGTTACACCTCACTCTCGTGTGACGATATTGTAATATACACAGAATCTACGAAGTTTCAAACCAATAATGTCCCTACATGGCAGAACGACCCACTTTACGCCGGTGTTATAATGTAGGGAATACCCTTCTAATGCAAACGACGACTGGGAAAGACGTCTAAGTTTCCTATGTACGGAGTACGGTTTGGGACATGTATTAAACTATGCGTGGCAGGACTGACATTATATATGGTCTGACAATGCGAGTTTTAACCTTTTTAGAGCAAAAGTTACGTCATTTTAATTCTTTATTATTTTTTCCTCCTATGGGACATATGTCACAGTATTAGAGTCACCTACCGACACATTTCTTCTCGTCCTGATGTACGGAGTATCCTTTGGGACACAGTATTAGAGTCACCTACCGACAGATTTCTTCTCGTCCTGATGTACGGAGTATCCTTTGGGACACAGTATTAGAGTCACCTACCGACACATTTCTTCTCGTCCTGATGTACGGAGTATCCTTTGGGACACAGTATTAGAGTCATCTACCGACACATTTCTTCTCGTCCTGATGTACGGCGTGTCTTTTGGGACACAGTATTAGTCACCTACCGACACATTTCTTCTCGTCCTGATGTACGGAGTATCCTTTGGGACACAGTATTAGAGTCACCTACCGACACATTTCTTCTCGTCCTGATGTACGGAGTATCCTTTGGGACACAGTATTAGAGTCACCTACCGACAGATTTCTTCTCGTCCTGATGTACGGAGTATCCTTTGGGACACAGTATTAGTCATCTACCGACACATTTCTTCTCGTCCTGATGTACGGAGTATCCTTTGGGACACAGTATTAGAGTCACCTACCGACACATTTCTTCTCGTCCTGATGTACGGAGTATCCTTTGGGACACAGTATTAGAGTCACCTACCGACACATTTCTTCTCGTCCTGATGTACGGAGTATCCTTTGGGACACAGTATTAGAGTCACCTACCGACACATTTCTTCTCGTCCTGATGTACGGAGTATCCTTTGGGACACAGTATTAGAGTCACCTACCGACAGATTTCTTCTCGTCCTGATGTACGGAGTATCCTTTGGGACACAGTATTAGTCATCTACCGACACATTTCTTCTCGTCCTGATGTACGGAGTATCCTTTGGGACACAGTATTAGAGTCACCTACCGACACATTTCTTCTCGTCCTGATGTACGGAGTATCCTTTGGGACACAGTATTAGAGTCACCTACCGACACATTTCCTCTCGTCCTGATGTACGGAGTATCCTTTGGGACACAGTATTAGTCACCTACCGACACATTTCTTCTCGTCCTGATGTACGGAGTATCCTTTGGGACACAGTATTAGTCACCTACCGACACATTTCTTCTCGTCCTGATGTACGGCGTGTCCTTTGGGACACAGTATTAGTCACCTACCGACACATTTCTTCTCGTCCTGATGTACGGAGTATCCTTTGGGACACAGTATTAGTCACCTACCGACACATTTCTTCTCGTCCTGATGTACGGCGTGTCCTTTGGGACACAGTATTAGTCACCTACCGACACATTTCTTCTCGTCCTGATGTACGGAGTATCCTTTGGGACACAGTATTAGAGTCACCTACCGACACATTTCTTCTCGTCCTGAGGTACGGAGTATCCTTTGGGACACAGTATTAGAGACACCTACCGACACATTTCTTCTCGTCCTGATGTACGGAGTATCCTTTCGGACACAGTATTAGAGTCACCTACCGACACATTTCTTCTCGTCCTGATGTACGGAGTATCCTTTGGGACACAGTATTAGAGTCACCTACCGACACATTTCTTCTCGTCCTGATGTACGGAGTATCCTTTGGGACACAGTATTAGAGTCACCTACCGACACATTTCTTCTCGTCCTGATGCACGGAGTATCCTTTGGGACACAGTATTAGTCACCTACCGACACATTTCTTCTCGTCCTGATGTACGGAGTATCCTTTGGGACACAGTATTAGAGTCACCTACCGACACATTTCTTCTCGTCCTGATGCACGGAGTATCCTTTGGGACACAGTATTAGTCACCTACCGACACATTTCCTCTCGTCCTGATGTACGGAGTATCCTTTGGGACACAGTATTAGAGTCAACTACCGACACATTTCTTCTCGTCCTGATGTACGGAGTATCCTTTGGGACACAGTATTAGTCACCTACCGACACATTTCCTCTCGTCCTGATGTACGGAGCATCCTTTGGGACACAGTATTAGAGTCACCTACCGACACATTTCTTCTCGTCCTGATGTACGGAGTATCCTTTGGGACACAGTATTAGAGTCACCTACCGACACATTTCTTCTCGTCCTGATGTACGGAGTATCCTTTGGGACATATGCACTCGAAGCTGCCGTGGGTGTTAATACAGCCGTGACTGCAGCCGCCATTTACGGACATGCATTCATCCACATCTGAAACAAAATCAAAAATACTGAAATAAACTATTATTATCTCCTATTTACAATGTAGTTTTGCTTATTACCGGCGATAACATGTATAATTATGGCTTTCACCCCAAGCCATGGGATGAGAAGAAAGGGGCCATGGTTCCCCCTTGGGGGGGGGCGGGGGGTGAGTTAACGTGGAGTGTAACTTGCATTGATTTTCCTCAAAAAAAGCGTGAGGGAATGCGGAGCCCCCCCCCCCCGACACACACGCTGGATGCGTCACGGCTTAGTCCACAAGATATGTGGGTCAGCTCAGTTTGAATCTCGGAGATGATTAGTAATATAAAATACATCTGGTTGTGAGTCATTTGAGGAATCTTTCTTCCTTGCCAACGCGTCAAAAGTAAAATACCCCCCCCCCCCCCCGTCACCGCCTCCCTACATACACACGTAACCTCCAACACTACCTCCAACACCCCGTCCAACACCCCGTCTAACACCCCCCCTCCCCCAACTTTCAACCTTGTCCCCCCCACCACCCCGCCCCGCCACGTCCCCCCTCTTCCGTCTCCTCCCCCCTGCCCTTGCCTCCCATTACGCTCACCCGGTTACCCCCCCCTCCCCTCTACCCCCGTCCCCCCTCACACGGCTACCCCGCCCCCCCCCCCCCGCCTCTCGCCTCACTCACCCAGGCAGGTGCGGTCGTCCTGGTGTAGGATATACCCTGGCGGACAGCTGCACTTCGGGCCCTGGGGCGTGTCCTCACACTTCCGGTCACAGCCGCCATTTTTAACACCGCATGTCGCTAAAATAAAATATGAAACAAAAAATCAAAAAAATGTGACAGGGTAAAGGTCAGCAATCTATCAAATTTGTCTTTAAGAAAAGAAATCGCGCCACGGTATTTATGGAGTAAGTGGATGATAGTTTAATTATATAGCTGCGACACAGGCGAGCCACGCTTGTCATATAATAACATGGCTAGCTAGGGCAAAACTAACAGGTTACCGTGGCACATTACACAATGGGTTATCCGGGGATTGCTGTTACAGTCCGTGACAAGCTTCACGAGGTTGTAATTGGCCACAGCCCATAACTCCTGTCTGTCGAAACGACTCAGTAATAGCCCCCCGAGACATGAAAACTAGCAATTAATGTCATATCTGCATCAATAGAGACGGATATATAGTAAGATATGAATGAGAGCGAGGTTTCAATGCCCGGATGCGGGACGCCCAGCACTATGACGTAGTGTACACGTGACAGACTCCTGCGGAGTAAACAGTTGGCAGGGGACCTTTCTAATGTTACAGTAATATCTGTAGTTTTCGCAACTAACTCAAGGCTACATATTAACCTTACAGGGCTAGGGAACAAATTATAAAACAAATTATGTAACAAATTATATGATATCATAAACACTGTAATAAAGAGACATTTACAAAATAACCGCTTCTTGGATTCGAATTGCATTGACCGAACTTGACGATCCAACGACATTCTATTTGGGTTTTCTTGACATCATTATCTTTATTTATAATTATACACGATTAGATTGTTGTCACAAGACTCGAGAATCTGTTTGTTTTGTTTTGGATTTGACAGCCCTCTGGCCTGGGGGGATGATGCTACCTCAATCGGTTGTCGAAAGACAGACGGGCAAGTTACACAACCGTTAACCTAAAGGCCGTCACTTTATTTTTCGTCGGTGCTGCGCCAAGCAACAGGTACCCACAAATTGCTTTCTAGTGCCTCCCCAGTGCCGCTTAAAGGGGCGCCCCCTACTGGCTTCACCTCTCATCACAGGCCCGCAGCTTATGACCAGAGGTGATTTTTATTGGTTGGTCTCTATGGGGCGAGATAGCGGTATGACGAGAGTGCCTCTCCTCCACCTCCGCTCTGCCCTCAGTGGTAGTGCGGCCCGGAGGCTAGGACCGCGTCAGGTTATACGAGAAATTCCGTTGATTCACATCAAGAAATGCACTTATCAGGAGTGTTAAGTCTGGCTCCGATAGACCAGGAAGGATGAAAAGGAGTTCAGGGAGGGGGAAGGGGATGAGGGGCGCGGATGGGGGCTGCCGGGGAAATAATAGCTAGGCTATCAAGGAACATTCCGTAGAAATGGAGAGTGGCACGGAGGCATCAGGCGGGAGACAGAGGGAGGCACCAGGCGGGAGAGAGGTGGAGGCACCAGGCGGGAGAGAGAGGGAGGCACCAGGTGGAAGAGAGGTGGAGGCACCAGGTGGGAGAGAGGTGGAGGCAGCAGGCGGGAGAGAGAGGAAGGCACCAGGCGGGAGAGAGGTGGAGGCACCAGGCGGGAGAGAGGTGCAGGCACCAGGCGGGAGAGAGGTGGAGGCACCAGGCGGGAGAGAGGTGGAGGCACCAGGCGGGAGAGAGAGGGAGGCACCAGGCGGGAGAGAGGTGGAAGCACCAGGCGGGAGAGAGGTGGAGGCACCAGGTGGGAGAGAGGTGGAGGCACCAGGCGGGAGAGAGAGGGAGGCACCAGGCGGGAGAGAGGTGGAGGCACCAGGCGGGAGAGAGATGGAGGCACCAGGTGGGAGAGAGGTGGAGGCACCAGGTGGGAGAGGTGGAGGCACCAGGCGGGAGAGAGGTGGAGGCACCAAGCGGGAGAGAGGTGGAGGCACCAGGCGGGAGAGAGATGGAGGCACCAGGTGGGAGAGGTGGAGGCACCAGGCGGGAGAGAGGTGGAGGCACTAGGCGGGAGAGAGGTGGAGGCACCAGGCGGGAGAGAGAGGGAGGCACCAGGCGGGAGAGAGGTGGAGGCACCAGGCGGGAGAGAGATGGAGGCACCAGGTGGGAGAGAGGTGGAAGCACCAGGCGGGAGAGAGGTGGAGGCACCAGGTGAGAGAGGTGGAGGCACCAGGTGGGAGAGAGGTGGAGGCACCAGGCGGGAGAGAGGTGGAGGCACCAGGCGGGAGAGAAAGGGAGGCACCAGGTGGGAGAGAGGTGGAGGCACCAGGCGGGAGAGAGGTGGAGGCACCAGGCGGGAGAGGTGGAGGCACCAGGCGGGAGAGGTGGAGGCAACAGGTGGGAGAGAAATGGAGGCACCAGGCGGGAGAGAGGTGGAGGCACCAGGCGGAAAAGTGGTGGAGGCAGCAGGCGGGAGAGAGGTGGAGGCACCAGGCGGGAAGAGGTGGGGGCACAAGGCGGGAGAGGTGGAGGCACTAGGCGGGAGAGAGGTGGAGGCACCAGGCGGAAGAGAGGTGGAGGCACCAGGTGGGAGAGGTGGAGGCACCAGGTGGGAGAGAGGTGGAGGCACCAGGCGGGAAAGAGGTGGAGGCACCAGGCGGGAGAGAGGTGGAGGCACCAAGCGGGAGAGAGGTGGAGGCACCAGGCGGGAGAGAGGTGGAGGCACAAGGCGGGAAGAGGTGGAGGCACCAGGCGGGAGAGAGGTGGAGGCACCAGGCGGGAGAGATGGAGGCACCAGGCGGGAGAGAGGTGGAGGCACCAGGCGGGAAAGAGGTGGAGGCACCAGGCGGGAGAGAGGTGCAGGCACCAGGCGGGAGAGAGGTGGAGGCACCAGGTGGGAGAGAGGTGGAGGCACCAGGCGGGAGAGAGGTGGAGGCACCAGGCGGGAGAGAGGTGCAGTATGTACGCAACTAGCGGAGCTTATCCCAACCAGCAGCCCCTCAGTGACTCCAGTTACCCAACAACTTTGATCAGTCAACTTTTACAGACGGTTGACTTTAACTGGAGGCCAGCAGCCCAGACCGACGTGCAGTCAGCTACATCAACACTTAGCAGAATGCGGCAACATATCGACCCCTCTCTAGTTGCCCAGCCCCAGGTTTTTTCCCGCCATTCCCTCTTACTGTTTGTTGTGGCTCATACTCAAGCTGTTTTTTTCTGCTTTCTTTCTTTCTTTACAGCGTTAGAGACTAACAGCGTCCTTTTTTTTCTATTTCGTCGTTGGTTTCTCCGCTCCACATCAGCGGGTGGCAGGAATTGTTCATCCAGCCTCCGGCGCGGTGGCTGATGGGACGGTATCTGAGGGCCTCCAGTGAGCGGTAACTCTCTCTCGCACCCTCCGATCCCTGGTGGCTGGTACCGGTTATTAAGCCTCCCCAGCCCCCCCCCCCTCCCCCTCCCCCATTCCGATATTGTTTACAGATGGAAGTTACACACAAGTCAGGAAAGACATAACAAACATACCTCGTCCAATACTTGGCCTCTCATTTGGTTTGTTTACGAGGAAAAATTCAGTTAATCCATCACATGATCCCTATCCTTATCATTGGCAGGTGTTGAGACTAGCCCGATATAGCCACACTGATGTCAGTCACTGTTGCGTCTCGATAAACAATGATCATACAATTAATTATATCGCTTTCTGATGGCCCGTATGTAGCTGGTATCAGTTTTCTAATTAGCGGCACGAAATCCAGCAGAGATATAACACTATATGTATCCTGCTAAATCGGTCCCTCCTTCTTGGCTGCCCGGGATTAGTAACCGCATTAATAGGGCATGTCAGTTCTCGCGGGTTCTACTTCCGGCCTGGAAGTCCCGGAGCCCAGCAAACGAACACGTGCCTTTTGGTCAGTGCGCAGTCTGACTCGCCCCCTGCGTAACAATGGATACCGCGCACACATGGCTGTCATAGCAGTTACGACATAGGACGTGGAACCAGGCAAGCTGCGCGGCCGGCGAGGCGAGCAAGGGGTGGGTCACATTTCGTCTTTCGTGCGTCTTAAATAAAGAGCTGTTAACTTTTTAGTGTCAATATATTGGTAGATGACCCTTTAATCTTGTAATTTTCCATAATACTGGCCACGATCAGTAAACTTGGCGCACAATAGCCAAATGATTCGCCAATGTTTACACTGATCTGGAGTCATCGGGTGACAAGTATTAACAGCCATCACGGTTAAAATTACCGTTTTTCAATCATCAATGCAACCATAGTTCAAATAGGCAAATTTCGAAAGAACAATGCTGTATATGTATTATGTAAACAATCCATTTCTAAATTACTTCAGTTTTGTTCCATTGATAGTTTTCATGGGTATTTTGACAAACAATTTAAAATTGTCACTGTTAGTTCGTTCTCCTACATTTTACTACGGTTATGACGAGCACCAAGACATGTTGCTTTGTTAATAAATCATGTGTGTCGTAATACATAAATTCATGTTGTATCAGTATAAACTTTTTCAGACTTTTGCTCGGTTGCTATAGTATATAATACAGTGTGTTTCATTATTTGAAATGAATGTTTACGACATTTGAATCCCAGTGACATTTCAGTTCAATATTAATCATAATCCTCAACTTTCTACTTTCCTTGATGACAAACATTATTCGGGAAATTTGCAAAAATAAGTTTTAGTTCAACTATTTTGTTTTTCTATGGTTTTATGTAGTCTGTTAACTTTTCCATTCATTTAGTTGACCTTTGCAACTACGTACTTGTACTCTTGTCTAATTCATATTTATTTACATACTTTGCAATGTTTTATTGGTATGGTCACTTGACTGATTACTTGCCAGAAACTCCAATATTATAAAAAAACAAAAACAAATTGAAACAGAATTAATCATAGATAAAAAAATATGTACCATAAATATTTATTTATCATAAGCTTAGATCTATATTTATGTGTAATATATCTAAGACAAAAATGTAGGTAAAAATTATTTGATATCAAATATTTGCTAATTACAAAGGACATGATTGAGGATTTATATAAAGGCACGTACACTATTTAAGCTAATCTAATTGGGTTAGGAATAAGTGTTATTCCTATTGAAAGCTTTATTTAAATAATGCTTAGTTATAATTTGTCAAAGCCTTGATGATTGATATGTAGATTTGGAAAAAACAGTAATAAAATCAGTCGCGGCCAAAATAGATCTAACAAGAATTGTTGAGCTCAAGTTGCTAAATCATATCTCCTTACAAACTCATCCATGCATTAGTTGTATGATGCTAACAACATTGGATATGTGTTCATCAATGACCTACTTTGAACGAGATAAATCGATCTGTCGAAAACAAAAGCCGTTTCTCCATTTCCGCTAATTATGTTTTTTTTCCGCTGGTCATCTGTCCTGCGGCCGTCAGCAATACTGTCAGACCAGCGCAAATATCGGGTATTCAGCCCGCTGCAGTGCGCCCAGTTTACTGAACGCAGTTATTGATACGGAAAAATCCACATCCCAAATCGTGACTAGGATGACAGCTACACACATATTGCGCATATAAGTAGTCCGATGTTATATGTTGGGGGCAATGCATGGTTATTTCTGTCTTCTGATCAAAAGATCAATACGAATGATCAGTGGCGTAGCTACCATTGACGCACAATGCACAGTGCGTCCCCTTTTTAAGGTGAAATTTTCCACGTGAAAAAAAACACAAAAAAAACCTCGTCTCCCGTCTGTTATGATCTGCGTTCACTTTATTTTGAGGCCGGCTACGCCACATGCCACTGATGACGTCACAAATCACAGGCTGGCAGCAAACATGTACAATTTGTACTTTGTATCATACGAAAAACGAAATCAAAGTACGTGGTCTAGGCATGTGATCTGGGCACGTGCTCTGGGCACATGGTCTAGGCACGTGGTCTCCAATTTGTAAGACGAATATTTCGGGCTGTTACAAATAGCAAAACAGCGACCGGGGTTAATTCGTGATTGTTTCACGAAAGACGACAGCTACACAATACGGAGGACATAAAGTGGGGCCGATAAGAGCGGAGGACACGAGAGAATACGTATACATGAGGGTTGTGTGATAACGTGCCATTGTATAACTGTACACAAAGATTGTGCGACAGAAATTGAATTATCTAGATGTATATGACGGTTGTGTGATAGACTTTGAAGTGTCTAGTTGTGTATGAGGGTTGTGGAACAGACTTTGAATTGTCTAGTTGTGTATGAGGGTTGTGGGACAGACTTTGAATTGTCTAACTGTACACGAAGGTTGTGCGACAGAAATTTAATTATCGAGCCATACATGAGGGCTGTGCGACAGACATTGAATTTTCTAGATGTATATGAGGGGTGTGCAACAGGCATTGAATTGACTAGTTGAGCATGAGAGTCTTGCGACAGGCATTGCATTATCTAGATGTGTATGAGGGTTGTGGGACACATATGTAATTGCTTAAATGCATGCAATAGACTGTAATATGCGATATACATTTATTTCTTATCTGTACAGGAGCGCCACGACAGGCGTTAGATGACATACATATATAGGTTACTGACTTACCGAAGAATTATTATGACGCACAGGTATCGAGGATTAATAAATGATGCATACTTAGCGATGATTATAATGACACAGACTTAGTGACGTTTTACAATGAATGATGATGACACACACTCATCAATGTATGGTAATAACGCACAGTTATCGAGGATTAATAAATGATGCATAATTAGCGATGATTATAATGACACAGACTTAGTGACGAATTATAATAACTTATAAGGACGCAGACTTATTGATGAATTATAATGACACATGAATTATAATGACGCAGACTTGCCCGATGAATTACAATGACAAAGTTATTGAAGAATATAATGAGGCACGAATTACACTCAGACTCAGACTTACCGATGCAGGTCTTGTGGTCCTCTCGCAGCATGTACTTCTCGTGACATTGACAGTCCGGGCCGTTGGGACTGTCGACACAGATGTGCTGACACCCACCATTGCCCACAACACAGGTTGCTGCCGGAAAATGTCACAGTAACTATTAGAATTATAGCCTTAAACTTATGAATCATTAAATCATTTGGTGCTTTTCTAGCCCGAACTTAGACTTAGAACTGTACAATTATGTGGATTCAAATGAACCAATTCACGCGCATGTGCGTTATACAGATGGATCGAAGGCGGTAATGAGAATAAAGATGCGCCCGTATGTTAACTATCGAGCGAGAAAATCTCATTTCTGGTATTCACTCCTTGGGAATCCGCTTAAATACGTATGTTTACGTCAGCCGTCGAGCAGTATTTACTGCGTTCTGGACACTTACGAATGCAATCTCGCCCGTTAGCATGTAGTCGGTAGTCGTCTCTACAGGCGCATTGGATGCCCCCAGTGTTGGTGTTCTGGCAGAAGTGAGCGCAGTGCGACTGTCTCTGGCACCAATCTCCCACTGGAACCAGGCACAAACAGGTTAATTATTGTAAGCAACCGTCTTTAGATCAATCCAGCGCGATCAATCAACGACTCATCTTACGTTACTATTATTAGATCTGTGTTTGGAGAACTAGGTAACGAATCTATTTTAAATATAAATATCAACTTACGAGGAAATATTTTGAATGGCGGATCGAAAGCAAACATATGGCAAGTACTCTCATTGCATGATGTTATTAATATACCGAGTTTGCGAGGACTGGAGGTAAGTGAGTTGAATTGTTTTTGCTTGACACGAAGACGAATAGCACACAAGGTCGCCAGAGCTCTTAAACCGCGACCACAAAGTATTTGTTTATTGAGCGCTGAACAGTAAACGGGTATTGGTCGAAAGGCACCGGCGCAGACAGCGGCAGAAACAGCCGCTCAAGTCGTATTTCGGTAGTTGGTCGTATTCCGGAAGTGACGTACCTTGACATCGGATGCCATCGGACGTCAGAGAGTAGCCAGAGTTGCACCTACACTCGTAGCTTCCCAGAGTGTTAATACACTGGTGATGACAGCCACCCTTCTTGTCAAAGCATTCGTTCACATCTGGAATAGGTAACAGTTATATCACCCTCACAATTCACGCTAAAAAAACAGCTCTCGACTGAAAGGCCTGAAAGTAGCCGCCGGCACACCGCTGACGAAAGAGTGAAATCATTTTACAATAGGCGAAAATGATCCACGGGAATAAAGCATTAGAATCGAGGACAGACGTTAAATGCCATGTTGACATCAAAGCGGTCGGACTTTTAGATTTATGGCGGAGGAAATGGCGTAAAGCTTAACGTCTGTTTAGGGGTGACGGGGCAGTTCCGCCAACGGTAACATTAAATGTAAAAATCATAACATTCTCGCTTAAAGCAAAGACAACGATATAACGCGGTACGATATATTTTGAGGTTTTAACAGTCCTTATATTACTTTTATCGATACAAGTTTTATCGATAGACGTGAAATCACCATCCGGCAATAACCAAATACCGAAGACAGATATATGCACCCCATACTATAAATCAGCCCGAGCCTTTTATGCACGAACAGAACAGGCAATAAAACCATTTAACGACGGCTACCCTTTTAAATTTTCAAAGCGCCAATGACATTAAAATTAGGATTCAGAAGTAAATGTGTGTAGATTGTTTACATATCAACATCTGGCGAGCATTAAACTAACAGTCCAAATGGACACTGAAAATCAACATACAAGTTAGTTGTCAAAAAGGGGAACGTGTCACCATAACTTAGCTAAGAATATGATTTAGTGCCCAGTATATAGGATAATGCAAAACATAAATCAAATATCACTGACAAATCAAACTTAGTACCCCGGTATACGTTTATGTCTATATCTGTGTCAACACCCCTTCACCTTGTATTTCGCATTTCAACTGTCATTGTTGATTTCTTAATAGCACTCTTATGGATATCTTTATGACTAATCCGTTCTATTTTCACACGCGAGCTACCATACAACTGTGACTGACTCAGGCGAGTGCCGGCAACCTACCCAATACAGTTGTGACTGAGTTAGGCGAGTGCCGCCAACCTATCCAATGCAGTTGCGACTGAGTTAGGCAAGTGCTGATCTACCGAAAGTTGTGATTAAGTTAGGCACATGCCGCAGACCTACCGATACAGTTAATTGTGACTGAGTTCGGCAATTGCTAGAGACCTACCGATACAGTTAATTGTGACTGAGTTAGGCAAATGCCGGCGACTTACCCGACACAGTTAATTGTGACTGAATTCGGCAATTGCTAGAGACCTACCGATGCAGTTGTGACAGAGTTCGACAAGTTCTGGAGACTTACCGATACAGTTAATTGTGACTGAGTTAGGCAAATGCCGGCGACTTACCGACACAGTTAATTGTGACTGAGTTCGGCAATTGCTGGAGACTTACCGATACAGTTGTGACCGTCCAGTGCCAGCTGGAAGCCCTTCATGCAGGAACACGAGTAGTTGCCGTGTGTATTATGACAGAAATGGACGCAACCGCCATTGTCATATTCACACTCGTCATAATCTGCAACGAAATAGACACGAATAGGGAATTAGGAAGGCACAGTGATATATATTGCCCGCAGCCCTATCGCTGGCAAGCTTTAGGTAGAGTAAGTAGGACATGGTTTCTTTGAGTAACGGCGGGGGCCGGGTCGGTCCTCACTCATGAACTCACGATCTCCCGATCTCGAGTCAGACATTCTACCCCTTCGGCTAAAGGGGTGAACCCTCTGGCCGAGGCTAGTAGAAACGGTTAGACTCACTGCTACACTTGATAGATGGAGTAACATATGACATCCTTGGTATGTAGGGTAGGATAAGCCATCTATCGCACGTCATGTACAGTAAATATTCATTTAGAGTATAATACAACATTATTAACAAATTAATTAAATACCACAAGGCATGACAGTGAGAGTACATAATTATCTAACATTAATTTCAGTGGTACGTAGAGTCGAATACAGACCAGGTATCAATGATATGTGGAATAAACCATGGCATTCATGGCAGATAGCTTGAATAATTCACATGGCAAGTCAAGTACAGTTAGCCACCATTCTAGTCAGAACACGATATGGCACGCTACAGATAATAAGACATGTTTGGTAGTCAGTATCGTATGATACAGAAGCCTTTGTGGTGTGGGACAGATCATTACAACCAACGTTTGATGCTAAGAATCCCCAATTCGAAAGAAATATGCTTCCCGTCAAAAACACTGGTACCAGTTTATATTTCCAGCATCGCGGAAACGAAAAAACCATAGGGACACTTCTATGTGTATGAGAAGTAAGACTTGAGTTTGAATGTTTACATTATTAGTACGTTAGCACCACTTGGGGTTCCCCAAGCTGGTACACAAATAGCAAAGAGATGGCCCCTATCAAACAAATCACTTGACTCTACCCACTACATCTGTCACATTTGTATTATCGCCCGGCTCACGTGTTTTAAACACGTGGTTTCCTGGACGTTGCTGGGCGAGTATTGCCACAATACAGACTACATATCCATTGCCAATGCGCAGGAGACCAAGCGACCACATCCCTGCGGTGGCGAGACTGTGGGAAAGGCACTCTGGTGTTTAGAAGTCAGTTTTGCAACAGGATTCCACGGGACACCGCCCCCCCCCCCCTCCCCTCCCGTAGCCTTGATTTTAAATAAACATTAACCAAGGCGATGTTACATGTTACAGGCATTAGAAGCACTCAAAGGCCTTCCTCTCACCGCACAAAAAATGCAATGTCCTGCGAATATTACGTTTCGCGAGCGTTGAAACGGCTGCAAAACAATAGGTGCTAACATACAGCAAGGGGGTAAAAACAACTGAAGAAAACCCAGCGCCAGGAAATGAATCTGCACCTTTTCTTTTTTGTTGATGCAACTTTGGCTGCGTCTCTCACTGGAGGTGAGTGCGGTCACTAAGGGTCTCTCAGCATCTGGTCTGTGTGCCCCTCACTCTCACTGTTATAGTTCAGAGTTAGTTTACAGGATAAAAATACGTCGACCCTTAATTAATCATCCTCGCGTTTTATTGGCAGTAGTGGAGCCTTGCAATCTCAGCACAGGGGTGCTGGGAACTGGCTACCGAACCTCTAACGTCGGTAAGTCATACACCATATCCACTACTTTGTCCTTCTTTAACAAAGGCACTGTCACAGACTGTGGATCTGGGGACCGATAAGTTCTTTCTTCTTCCATTAGGCAATACAACTTTATATTTGACGAGCAAAAGTTATGATATCTTAGGGAAATGGCGCCTTCAGTTAAATGAAAGTCATCTGCTTATAGGGGTCTACCCTTCAACTGACAAGTCCTTAGATTATACAGCCTTAAAATGACACGATAAAAGTCTCCTATAGAAATTAATTATGAACCATTAAGTGAAACTAATTCATATATCGGGACAACGTATCTTATCTTCACGGTAATTCATGCAATGTGTTACGTAATAAAATCTTGACTCACCTATACAAATCTTTCCATTGCCGTAAAATCCGGGTTTACACATACATCTAAAGGACTTTCTAGTTTTGTAGCACGTGGCATCCACGTGACACCGCCTCTCGTCCACCTTGCATCGGTCAACTGTAAACAAAGAGAAAACGGGATAGGCACAAGTGCATGTACATATTCTACTTTTATGCTACGTTATGCTGGAGGGTCATGTACTGCGTTCGTGTCTATGAGGAGTCGCTGTTGTACATTTCACTCCTGTATTAAGAACGAAGAGACAGAGAGAGAGAGAGAGAAAGACAGATAATCGTTGATCGTGGATATCAACACCATTGTATATTGCATTAGAGTACTGCTATGACGTCATCCTATTGTCTAAGCTAGATTATTTTTCAAGAATGTGCTGTTATAGCGAGCTGAAAAATTGAGACTCAACGAGACCAAACTATATTCTACTTTATAGTTCAATCTTCCTTCTGTGTTACAAAATCCATAACCGCAATCAATGCCAATACATGAGCTGCTCTGAAACAAGTCTTAACCACAAAAGATGATGAACTAGAAACTTGAGTCGCCATTTTAAACTGCACTCAGTTATATCAATGGAGAGTCACCATTCTATACTGCAATCAGTTATATCAATGGAGAGTCGCCATTTTAAACTGCAATCCATTATCTTAATGGAGAGTTGCCATTTTATACTGCGACCAGTTATAGAAATGGAGAGTCGCCATTTTAAACTGCAATTAGTTGTACTAATGACGAGTCCCGTTTAAACTGCAATTTAAAATGGTTCGACTGCAATCAGTTGTATCAATGGATAATCGTACTTTTAAACTACAATCAGTTATGTCAATGGAGAGTAATCATTCTAACTGCAATCAGTTATATTAATGGCGAGTCCCATTATAACGGCAATCAGTTATGGCAATGGTAGGCTTGAGTCATTTGTGAGCTCTGCTGAAACAATAGTTTGTGGATATGGAAAGTTACAATACGATGAATGGCAAATATAAGGATATCGTTATTCGATGATGACGTCACGTCTGGGCCGGAAGCTTTTTAAACATGTGACGTCATGGGAGGACGAAAGCTGCCGTTAGAAAACGTTAAACGCCCCCTCTCAGCAGGGGCTGTGAGCAACATGTTTTAAGTGGCAATCGCATGCGGAGTAAAAAAAAAGCCTGCCCACACATACTGGTGGTCACAGCAAAACGTTTCACCACATAGACATCTCATCGAGTCTCATTAAGGGTTGTAACTTCGACCACCGTGATAGCCAAGCGCCCATGGAATTGTTTGCTCAATGTCACTCACTTAATTGACTCAGTTACTTCACTTAAGGGCTTGACGTCAGAGCAAAACGTAGGAGTTGTAGTTATAGTTGTGTTTGCTGACCAGATTGTGAGTAGGAGGAACGGTCTCACTGTCTGAGCTGTGGCTCTGCGTCATCAGAACAGGATTCAATGTCATGGCAGCTTCAGTATTTCCCTGATAATCGGTAACATTTACCGTCTGGTGTCTGATTCCGGGTAACGATGGGCGAAACGAAATATATTTACATCATATTCGTGTTTTTTCTTATCGCGGCAGTTGAAAAGGGGTGTTTCCACTAGGATAATCAAAAATTATTCAAAATTGTAAAGGCTAAAATGTGTTTTTAAACCACTTTTCATACATTTCGGTGACAATGAAATGAGATTGCATGAAACGGTCCATGGATGAGCTAGGTTAAAACAATGGTTCACCCTGGGATGAAATTTATATGAATGTGGATAACATGTAGACGCCCAGGAGGTCCCGTCCCCCTGTGGGGGGGGGGGGGTATAGGGAGTTATTGCCTCATTGTAGCCACCGACCCTAGCTTACCCCCCCACCCCCCTCCACGACTGTCAGTCTTGCTGAATCCTACGTTACCCCCCACCCCCCGTGCCCACGCCAACGTCTGTCACTGTAGAAGCGGAGTGAAGGAAGCACACCATACATACGGACGCCATTATCAACAGAATAAAATCCGACCGTGAAAACAGCTTTAAGCTATTGTGGAACCCGGTAAGTGTCGATGACGGCGGCTCGTTGCATGTCGAAGAGGGAGAGAAAACCTCATCACTTGGTGTGTGTCGTCATAAAGACTTCGCCAGACAATGCAGCCCTCACAACCCGACTCTCTCTCTCTCTCCCTCCCTCCCTCACTCTCTCCCTCCCCGCCCCCCGCCCCCCCCCCCTCTCTCTCTCACTCTCTCTCTTAGGCAAAACGCGCCCGAAATCGGCAGTTTATGAGGTTCAAACCACGCGGTGTCGGCCCGCAGTGACGGCGTGGGCACGTCTGAACACACAGAAAAAAACAGTCAGCAAACAGGTTCGAATCCCCAGGGGTGGACCCCCCCCCCACCCCCTGCCCATCCCGTCTCAGCCGGCTTACACACGCTGAGGCCCGCAACCCCCTCCCCGTCACGTCCCAGTCGATCCCTACCACCTGTCCCCCCCCCAACCACGCATCCACCCCACCCACGAAATGCCTGCGTTCCAGGTTTTTAGTCTTAACAGAGTGTGGGCCATGTTTTTGTTTTCTTAATTCTCTCTCTCTCTGTTTTTCTGTATCTGTTTTGGGTGTAGATTTTGTTCGCCGCTTTTGCCTTTTGTGTTGAATATTATCAGTTTTCTAATACGAATGACAAACGAGCTGCCTTTCACACCTCCCCCCCCCCCGCCCTCTCCCGCCCCTAACCATTCTACTGCCCCAATCCTGGTCGCCTCTTCCCCAATCCTGCGACCCCTCCCCCCGCCCCCCAGCTCCCACACATACCGCCATTCCATATACCCATCTGCTCCCCCCGCACCCAACCACCCCATCCTCCACAAACACCGCTAGTGCCTATACCTCCTGTCTCCCCCCGCCCCCCAGCCCCTATATACCCCCCTCATCACCCACCCCCACCCGCCCCAGTCCCCATGACACCCATCCACGCCGGCAATCCTCAATTTTCCTCAGTTTTCTGGACGCCATTCCGTTCTGCTCACTTCCGTTGCAGTTTTCGCGCCTCTGCGGCCCACACACCGTGATCTGTGCGGCCGCCGCGCGCCGTCACCACCCCCCCCCCCCCTCCCGCATCCGCACCCCTACACCTCCACCCCAGCGAATATCACGACCAATCCCACCCTGTATCATCTACCCACTCCTGGGTATGTTACACCACGCCCATCATGGCCCCTGCCGCGTCTACCCCCCCCCCCCCCCCTTCCAAGATTCGCCACCGCTGCTCCGGTATTACATTACGCCCCCCCCGCCCCTTCCAAGAGTCGCCACCGCTGGTCCGGTATTACATTACGCCCCCCGCCCCCCGCCCCTTCCAAGAGTCGCCACTGCTGGTCCGGTTATACATTACGCCCCCCCCCCCCCCCGCTCCTTCCAAGATTCGCCACCGCTGGTCCGGTATTACATTACGCCCCCCCCCCCCGCCCCTTCCAAGAGTCGCCACCGCTGGTCCGGTATTACATTACGCCCCACCCCCCCGCCCCTTCCAAGAGTCGCCACCGCTGGTCCGGTATTACATTACGCCCCCCCCCCGCCCCTTCCAAGAGTCGCCACTGCTGGTCCGGTATTACATCACTCCATGCAGTGCCTCATCTTTAGATCTTTACTGCGACTCTAACATAACTCTCAGCCAGAATCTCAGATATATGGATGGGCGGGGTGTGGGCGGTATGTGGGCGGGGTATGGGCGGGATGTGGGCGGGATGTGGGCGGGGTATGGGCGGGATGTGGGCGGGATATGGGCGGGGTGTGGGCAGGCGAGGCGGGACGAAGGCGGCGCAGTCGCATGTTCGAATCTATCTATCAACTTAATGCTTACTTTTCAATAGAAAGGGAATTATTATCAGTCAAATTGCTTTATTATTGTCAGTATAATGTCTAATATTGTCATTCTAATGTCTAATATTATTGTCAGGCTAATGTCTAATATTATTGTCAGTATAATCTCTATTGTTATTGTCAGTATAATCTCTATTATTATTTTCAGTGTAATCTCTATTATTATTTTCAGTGTAATCTCTATTATTATTGTCAGTGTAATCTCTATTATTATTGTCAGTATAATCACTATTATTATTTTCAGTGTAATCTCTATTATTATTGTCAGTATAATCACTATTATTATTGTCAGCAACATTTGCCATACGAAGTAAAGTCATTTGGCCATACGAAACCACCGTCGGCATAAAACAAATGAATATGCACCAAATACAAACGAATGCACTGAATACATGACCAGAATTCGCGCAAGAGTAGAAATGTTCTCATAATGAATCGACGATTCCCTACTCAACTGTACTAGCCTCAACTTTCTTGCTTTGCAACATCGTATTTGCATATGAATCGTCCCCTCGTATTGACATGCCAGTTCTGGTGGTCACCAGGCAGCTACCAGAAGAGTAGGCAGAAATAATGAGAAGAACTATACATTGAATAAGCTTTCAACCAGTTTGACTAAATCCACCTCAGTCTGATAAATGCCGGCCCATGGTCTGCACGTATTTGCTACCCAAGGATCATTGCGTGATCTTCGTCAGATTACATTCACCATGGCGGTCAATAGAAAATACTTACCAATTACTTATTACTTTTAATTCGCTATTGGGGAGCGAAAAAAAACGGGTGCAAGGAGTTCTTCAAAACAAATTCCGTAAGTAGTATTAGTAAACTATTATTGTATTAACATAACGTCTCTTATCGCATAAGTATGACGTCTATTATTGTATTAGTATAACGCCTATTGTTGCATTAGTATAACGCCTATTATTATATTAGTATAATGTCCATTATTGTATTAGCATAACGTCTCTTACCGCATCAGCATAACGTCTATTATTGTATTAGTATAACGCCTATTGTTGCATTAGTATAACGCCTATTATTATATTAGTATAATGTCCATTATTGTATTAGCATAACGTCTCTTATCGCATCAGTATAACGTCTATTATTGTGTTAGTGTAACGCATATCGTTGCATTATTATAACATCCATTATTGCATAAGTATGAAGTCTCTTATGGTATTCGCATAACGTCTATAATCGTATTAGTATAGCGCCTATTATCGTATTAATATATCGCCTATTATCGCATTAGTAAAACGCCTATTATCGTACTCATATAACGTCTATTATTGTAACAATGTCGCACAGATTGTGGCAACCCGTTAGATAGATATCAGGGACTACGAACGAAAACTGAACCAGCCAGAAAGGGAAGCATGAAGACCTTCCTTGACGTTGTTGAGTCCATTGTATGCACAAAGATGGCCCCAAACACAGACTCACCCCCATGGCCATCACGTCTTAACGCTCCGTCGGTCGCAATTGGGTATCCTTGATGGCAGTAGATCAAAGTCTGCGCGCCGAGACGCTGGTTTCACTTGCAACCAAAACATGTTCGTCTCAGATCATATAATACGAACTTGTACCGTTTGGCATTTGACGCAACTCTCATATCTATATATATATATGAAACATGTAGCAATAACACACGAGCACCGTATTTATTTCTCAGCGATCTCATCTTTGATCTAACAAAGAAGGATGCGGAGTTGGAACCTGAATCATCCTGTTGGTTTTACTTACGAGGGAAAGAATATTTAGTAAGACCAGTTTCCTTTGCGGGTACACTGGTAATCAAAGGTGTATCGTCCTCAAGAGCTTCCATATACCCATGATACCCTTGATCCATGGATACCAAAGTCCCTTGATTCTGAGACTCAGGTATCCCTTGATTCAGATATCCTAGCGTGATACAGAGATCCCAGACTGCCTTGATCCAGATATTCAGTAGTTCTTTGATCGAGATATCCAGTAGTCCCTTAATACAGAGATCCCAGACTCCCTTGATCCAGAGATCCCAGACTCGCTTGATCCAGATATTCAGTAGTCCTTTGATCGAGATATCCAGTAGTCCCTTAATACAGAGATCCCAGACTCCCTTGATCCAGAGTTCCCAGACTCGCTTGATCCAGATATTCAGTAGTCCTTTGATCCAGATATCCAGTAGTCCCTTAATCCAGAGATCTCAGACTCCCTTGATCCAGAGATCTCAGACTCCCTTGATCCAGAGATCCCAGACTCCCTTAACCCAGAGATCACTGACTCCCTTGATCCCGGGATATTAAAGTCCCTTAATTCTGAGATCCAGATATATCCCTTGATTCAGATATCATAGCCTGATATCAGAAAACATCTTAATCCATAGATCCCAGACTCTCTGGATCCATAGATCCTAGACTCCCTTGATCCAGATATCCCAGACTCCCTTGATCCAGAGATCCCAGACTCCCTTGATCCAGAGATCCCAGACTCACTTGATCCTCATATCCCAGACTCCCTTGATCCTCTTATCCCAGACACCCTTGATCCTCATATCCCAGACTCTCTTGATTCAGAGATCCGGAGCTCATTGATCCAGAGAACCCAGACTCCCTTGATCCAGAGATCCCGTAGTCTATGGATCCAGAGATGCGGAGTCGCTTGATCCGTGACCTTTCCCTGGCGGCCGCCTGTGGCGATGATTATCGCTTTAGCCCGCGGTAAAGATATCACGGCCACCGAGGCCTCTGTCCTGACAGCTCGGGTGGCTGTTGATAACAACCCGCGTGTGGCCTTCCTAACGACGGCTCACGCACCCCTAAGCGGGGGACGGGGTGAGGGGGGAGGGGGGCTGAGTGGGGGGGAGGGTCCCGAGGAGGGGTAGGTACGTAAGGGTGTTGGCGCTTGAGGCGGATGAAGGTAGCGATGGGTAATCACAGGTAAGGAAGGTGTGTGTGTGGGGGCGGGGGGGGGGATAGGGGTAATGGAAATGTACTGAATAACTTGGGATAAAACTATAGTAGACATCATTCGGTGCATATTCCTCTTGTTCAATATTATTGCCAATGCTGACCCATCATCGCCACCACTCACCGCCACCCTCCCATCACCACCATCGCCACCACTCACCGCCACCCTCCCATCACCACCATCACCACCACTCACCGCCACCCTCCCATCACCACCATCGCCACCACTCACCGCCACCCTCCCATCACCATCATCACCACTACTCACCGCCACCCTCCCATCACCACCATCACCACCACTCACCGCCACCCTCCCATCACCATCATCACCACCACTCACCGGCACCCTCCCATCACCATCATCACCGCCACTCACCGCCACCCTCCCATCACCACCACTCACCGCCACCCTCCCATCACCATCATCACCACCACTCACCGCCACCCTCCCATCACCATCATCACCACCACTCACCGCCACCCTCCCATCACCATCATCACCACTACTCACCGCCACCCTCCCATCACCATCATCACCACCACTCACCGCCACCCTCCCATCACCAACATCACCACCACTCACCGCCACCCTCCCATCACCAACATCACCACTACTCACCGCCACCCTCCCATCACCATCATCACCACCACTCACCGCCACCCTCCCATCACCATCATCACCACTACTCACCGCCACCCTCCCATCACCATCATCACCACCACTCATCGCCACCCTCCCATCACCATCATCACCACCACTCACCGCCACCCTCCCATCACCATCATCACCACTACTCACCGCCACCCTCCCATCACCATCATCACCACCACTCACCGCCACCCTCCCATCACCAACATCACCACCACTCACCGCCACCCTCCCATCACCATCATCACCACCACTCACCGCCACCCTCCCATCACCATCATCACCACTACTCACCGCCACCCTCCCATCACCAACATCACCACCACTCACCGCCACCCTCCCATCACCATCATCACCACCACTCACCGCCACCCTCCCATCACCATCATCACCACTACTCACCGCCACCCTTCCATCACCATCATCACCACCACTCATCGCCACCCTCCCATCACCAACATCACCACCATCATCACCACCACCATCACCATCACCACCATCACCATCACCACCATCACCACCACCACCACCACCATCATCACCACCATCACTACCATCACCACCATCACCACCATCACCATCACCATCACCACCATCACCACCATCACCACCATCACCACCACCACCATCACCACCATCACTACCATCACCACCATCACCATCATCACCACCATCACTACCATCACCACCATCACCACCATCACCATCACCATCACCATCACCACCATCACCACCACCATCATCATCATCACCCTCCCACCACCACCATCATCACCACCATCACCAACATCACCATCACCACCATCACCACCACCACCACCACCACCATCATCACCACCATCACTACCATCACCACCATCACCACCATCACCATCACCATCACCATCACCACCATCACCACCATCACCACCACCACCATCACCATCACCACCATCACTACCATCACCACCATCACCACCATCATCATCACCATCACCACCATCACCACCATCACCACCACCACCATCACCATCACCACCATCACTACCATCACCACCATCACCACCACCATCACCATCATCATCACCCTCCCACCACCACCATCACCACCACCATCATCACCACCATCATCACCATCACCATCACCATTATCATACCCATCATGATCGTCATGACCCATAGTTCCAATACCACGGCCTTTTCACGCATATTTGACCCCCTATTCTCTTCCAGCCGACGACTATGTTTAGGACTATACAACAAGTTAATATCATTCTCTTCGTTCATTCGGCATATAACATGTAAAGATGCCTGCCAGTTGCATACGTAACGAAGACATACAGACCTCGCAGTGTAAGTATTAAGCATGTTAAGACGCGCAACACGCAATTTCATCCCGGGGGGGGGGTAACTAGATACAAAAATGTATGAGGAGGTGCCACTGGGAGCCCCAACATCTTACCCATCCAGGTACCAAAAACTGTGTGAAATTAGAGGCCATCAACGTTCCAGCTGAGAAAGCTGCACGAATTTAGCAAAATCTACTGTGAGGAACATCCTTAGGATCGGCCCCTCTCCAGGTTGAAAGTTGAGCGGACCCATTGGCGTGCCAAATGCTTCTAAAAATTAGACCCAGATATCAAAAGTGCATAATTTAGGACCCATTGGCGTGCCAAAATGCACGAAAAACACACCCTTTCCACCTGCAAGTCCCCAGCAGTCAATTACCATTACCATAACCTCCCCCGGACATTTCATACACATACAGATAAATCTGTTAACTTTAAAAGTTACGGCAAAGATAGCAGAACCTCTTTAACTTCTAAATTTACCAGAAAACTCAAGCAACCCCATTGTACTGTTCCAACTTCTGATTTCTTCTCTTTCTCGTTTCTCGTATGTATATGATTTACAATGTAACATGGAAGGAATCTCATCCTCTACAGATATCGAGTTTTGTTTGCAGATGCGTTCAGTCGCAGTAACTGGCAATGAATTATTCTAACATCCGAGCTGCCTTTAGGGTTGATGACGTGGGTTGATATTCTGGAGGCAGGCCGTTTATATTTATTGGGCAGTGTAGCCATATGGATATGATTCCATGGTGTAACCCTATGTCACAACGCTACAAACGGCCGGCGCGGATTCTTACCCCACCGGCTGCACATTTTCCACAAAGATCACCGCTCGATGTCCGGTTCCGGTGGAGCGTTGGTCGTGGGCTCCACCTAGCGGATCTTGTCAGAATTGCCCGCTTCGTAAACAAACCTCTGAGAGATATCTGCAGGCTCTGCCAGCTCCCCATGTTCCTAGCAGGGCCCCACATCTACCAGGACGCTATAATCCCGATCACTCTCCGGGGATTGGTTCGATCCAGGTACGACACCCGGACCCCCGATAATAAATGATAGGCGAATAGTCGTGTCTAATAGGCAGTAATAGTTGTCTATATCGGCCGTCTTTGAAGTCCGTTTACATAACGGTTGACGAAGTGGCCCGGGATTAAAGAACGATTTTGACCGCGTCAGAAAAAAAATCTCAGCGGTATATATATATATGTAAACGTTAGGCATAGCTGAGAAAATCCTAGCGATTAAATATTTCCCCATAGTCGCGCCACACTAAAGAGCAGACGCCAGCGGAGTCCTAGCTGGCAAAGCCGCCTCGTGTGTTGGTGTTATCTCTGTGTGTTTATGGCTCGGTGAAGTCTCTATTAATATATGCCGTCATAAGTCTATAAATACTGGCTGTGTAAGTAAAGCCCCAGACCGAGACAGACGCAGGCCGCGCGGTGCGTTCTATCCCAACATGCAATGCGGCGGCGATGTGGACGCCCACGATGTTATCAAACATCCAATGTGAGCTCGACATTCTGCGGTCAATGGACCTGGCAAGACAAGCCACCAATCTAGGCAGGATTCCGTTATGTTACGCTACGACAGAGGAGTCTATCAGTGCGGTAATAATAAAAGACAAGCGCTTTGTCACCCACTACGACAGGACATTAACAATGGTTTGAACATGACCACGTGGATCACCATTTACACACGGCGTCGGCGTCTGCCAGAAAATACCTCTTTAATTATTCATCCGTAATTGATTGTACTTGTGTATTTCAAAGAAATGGGCGCTGGTAGATAATAAATGAACCGTATTCATATCAGAGACTACGCGTACAAACACTAGCTCAGCCCGAATGCCAATCCATTCCTAACAATATTTATTTGCTGCGGAGTGTAGGAGCGGAGAAATCTCAACATGGGAATTTTTTCATGGAAACATGTACCGAGATGCCAAATATACACTTTGGCCAAATCCAGACACCCATGGAAGAATGTTCTCAGGCATAGAAAGTAATCTGACGTGGCTGGGGTCAGGGTTGAATTCCCGTCCGTTGCTCCTTGCTACCCAGCCCAAAGCAGACAAGACATGGAAACGTGTCTGTCTAAAGTGGAACTTCCCGTTTTCCATCTAATTAAGCATTAATCAAGGGCAAAGATACAAAACAAACTGGCTCTGGGACGAGTCGGGTCAAAGACACAGGGGCACCAGCCTTTAACGCCTCACGGGATTTGTTTCAGTAACGCTTTCCGGAAGAACGGTTGCACGCTCTCAACAACCAGTGAATCTGTTTCAAACTTCCTCGGTGTAGAACGTGGGTCTCGGGGGATACTCTTCAGTTGGAGACGTTCAGGGGTTTAATTATCGTAAAAACACATCCTGCATTCCAAGCTGAAAACCGTACATCCCTTTTAAATTCATTAATGAAGACGGATTGATTGGAAGAGTGACTTTAGCTTTGTGTTTTTATTTATACATATTTGTTGTTCGGACTGTTTCACGACAGACATACTTGTGTCGATCAAATTAAAATAACACAGACAAAGTCACATCAGTAAATACGCCAAGGTATTTACTGCTCGGTCCTTTTATTTATTACATTTTATTTTTATTTTAAAAGGTTCTTTTGCGAAGGGCCACCACAGAATGTTACTTGTTCACATCCCTCTAACTTTATCTCACATATTCACGTGGATCCTGCAAAAGTCTGCCAAGCATCCAAGTGGAACCTTCACTGCTGGCGCCCTCTAGCGATTCACGGCCGGTCACGTGGCACGGCTTACTGGAGGGACCGTAAAACACTCGTCACCCAGAATAAACTGCAGCTTAACGCCGTGGTGTTGACTCACGTAACGACGAAGCCATGACATTGCGCCACTCTCCCTAATAGTACCCGCCGACAGACGGCGCTGAAAGGCAAGCCACGCCTGCCTGGTTCCCTGCCTCGAGGGAGCATAGCGACACATGGTTCCCTTCTCCGTAACATATCGGAATCACAGCGATGCCTGGTTCCCTGCTCAGCACCACGTGGAATCACAGATATGTCTGGTTCCCTGCTCAGCACCACGTGGAATAACAGATATGTCTGATTCCTTGTTCCATACCACGTGGAATCACATATATGACTGGTTCCCTGGTCCGTAGAATAACAGATATGTCTCTTTCTTTGTTCCGTGGAATAACAGATATGTCTGGTTCCCTGTTCCGTATCACGTGGAATCACATATATGACTGGTTCCCTGGAATAACAGATATGTCTGGTTCTCTGTTCCGAGGAATAACAGATATGTCTGGTTGCCTGTCCATACCACGTGGAATCACAGATATGACTGGTTCCCTGCTCCGTGGAATAACAGATATGTCTGGTTCCCTGGTCCGTGGAATAACAGATATGTCTGGTTCCCTGGTCCATGGAATAACAGATATGCCTAGTTCCCTGCTCCGTACCACGCGGAATTAGGACGTTGCCTGGTTCTCTGCTCCGCGCCGCTGGGAGCTGAGCCAGCTGGTGTCCTGGCTGGTGCCCTGGCTGGTGCCCCGACTGGTGCCCCGACGCCGCGCTGGCAGTCAATGGAGCACGGTTATAAAGCGTCTTTATGGCCGGAGATGACGGGACGCACACTCCAAGATGTCGGAGGCAAGTGTCAATACAAATACCTGTGTCAAGGCGTGGATAATTGAGTCAAACAAGAAGCCTTTCTGCTTCTTTTTTTGTTTCGCCATGCCTCAGGCTAAGCCTATATCTTAGCCTATATCCTTATTGCCAATGTATCACCTATCACAGACAAAATCCAAATCAACATTTCCCAATCAATGAAAACCAAAGGAAGGTTTAACCCCGAGGTTTAACGACGTAAACGAGAGAATCGGGTTTAGCCCCCCCCCCCTCATCCCCTAACACGTTTACAGTGCCGCTACCGATGATATAGATTGTGCTATTGTTTTCTTAATTGCAACACAACCCCTGGGATAATAAAATACTAAAGATATGCGAAGAGAAATGGGAAGATGTCGCCCGAGACTCGGAACCTGTCGATCTGAAGAAGGTAGTTCGTTAGCACATGGCCATGGATACTGCAGCACACCACTGAGTCTGCAGCCACGCGGTTGCTGCTCGTCCAAGTGAGTTGTCTCATGCCACAATCGTTTAATCCTGAAGCCATTCCCCGAGGGTCCTGGCCATAGACTTCATTCTCCTGGCGGCAGAGGGCGCTCGTTCCTCACGTGACCCCTGACCTCCCGTAACGGTAAGCCGCCAGGTTGACCTCAGCGGTTTGAGGTCACAAACAGCCTTTTAGCTTAGAAAATGATTACACTACAATGCCAACGGAGCGCCCATAGCCGGAAGTTGGAATACATAGGGGTTCAAATGTTGGCTAATTGACACTGATGAGAGACATTGGCCTTGGACCGTCAGGCGGAGCGGTTACAGAGCGGCAGTGCAATGTGAACGCTTGGTTCAATGCTCCTGAAATGTGCTGTTATATATATATATATATAATGTCTATATCAGATTATATATCTATATTCATATATACTATACAGTGGAACCCCGCTTTAAGACCACCCCGGTAATGTGACCACCCCGCCATTAAGACCACTTTTCCCCGTCTCGAATTTATGCCTATACTTTACCATTGGCCTGAACCCCGTTAATGCGACAACCCCGCTAATCCGGCATTAGCACCACCAAGACTAGACCCAACGATTCAATTTCAATGATGGGGGGAGGGGGGGGGGCGGCAGAAAAGCGTACCGGGTGCACTCACCTTCGCGACGACTCGAATGGCCAGTTACAAGCATTCCATCGACTTGATGAATCGCGAGTAGCAGCAACAGCAGCAAGATATAGGCGAGTAACTGAAGGCAGTACAGGTATGTCCGACACCAGTGAGGCCACAGAGGCCCGTCCCGCCGGGGTCGTGTCATTATGGGCCGTGGAGGGGGCAGGGGCAAGGGCAGAGACAGGGGCCGTGGAGGTGGCAGGGGCAGGGGCAGGGGCAGTGGAGGGGCAGGGGCAGAGGCAGGGGCCGTGGAGGGGCAGGGGCAGGGGCAGGGGCAGGGGCAGGGGCAGGGGCAGGGGCAGGGGTAGGGGCAGGGGCAGGGGCCAAACCCCGGGGCTGGGGCCAGGCAAGGCTGTCGCCCCCTGAAGGCCCCCAGAATAGGTCCCGAGCCTGTCGGGCCGGGGGGTGACCCGTCCTTGGCGGCCGTCCGGCGAGGATACCTGGGTGGCTGGCCCCGACGGCGGCGGCGACGGCGGTGGTGGTGGTGGTGGGTATCCCGCAATAAAGTCAGTGTATACTCCGCCGTGTGCCTGTGATGATCTCCAACTGTCAGGAAGTATCCTATATGTCTGTCCAATCCCTTTGTCTTCTCGGCCTTAGTTCGTTACTTCCCCCCCCAGGTGGCCCCAGCTAGGCGGCCTTGGGCGGCCGGTCACTCACTCCCTCTCTCGCCGCCAGCCGGTCGCTGTCGGTGTGCGGGTCGGTGTGCGGGTCGGGGTGAGGGACAGCAGTGACGGGCGGGCGGCCCGACAGACCGACTCACGGACTCTGACTCAGGTGGAGGCGCCGGAACCAGCCTCCGTGCACCAGGCGGTGGAGAGGTGTTGACCGGCGCGGTCTGGGGCCGCAGTGGTGGCAGCGTTCAGAGGGAACTGACGGTCGTCCGGGCAGCAGACCGAATGGTGTGAAGATATGAAGGCATCCACGTCGTCGGAGAAACGGGCGCGAGAGCGGAGAAAAAACGGTGAAACGAACCAAAGCC
>OZ025261.1:37746555-37769055 GCA_964019135.1 Arenicola marina
CCAAGGGGAAATAAAAGTGAACCCCACAGAACACATACAGAACACATACAGAACACATACAGAACACATACACTAAGGCGGCAACGGCTGCGTCAAATTGAGGCGGAAGTTTTCTATCGGCAGCCCTCACGCGATGTAATAGAGCCCTTGAGTTTTCTCAAAGACGTATCCATTCAGGGTTAAGCGGCTGTTTTGCGTCTTCGTCCCTTGCATGGCTTCGTGCCTGCCTAGCACAATCTGCGTGGCTCCGTGTCTGCCTAGCACAATCTGCGCGGCTCCGTGTCTGCCTGGCGCAATCTGCGCGGCTCCGTGTCTGCCTGGCGCAATCTGCGTGGCTCCGTGTCTGCCTGGCGCAATCTGCGCGGCTCCGTGTCTGCCTGGCGCAATCTGGGCGGCTCCGTGTCTACCTGGCGCAATCTGCGCGGCTCCGTGTCTGCCTGGCGCAATCTGCGAGGCTCCGTGTCTGCCTGGCGCAATCTGCGAGGCTCCGTGTCTGCCTGGCGCAATCTGTGCGGCTCCGTGTCTGCCTGGCGCAATCTGCGCGGCTCCGTGTCTGCCTGGCGCAATCTGCGCGGCTCCATGTCTGCCTGGCGCAATCTGCGAGGCTCCGTGTCTGCCTGGCGCAATCTGCGCGGCTCCGTGTCTGCCTGGCGCAATCTGCGCGGCTCCGTGTCTGCCTGGCGCAATCTGCGAGGCTCCGTGTCTGCCTGGCGCAATCTGCGCGGCTCCGTGTCTGCCTGGCGCAATCTGCGAGGCTCCGTGTCTGCCTGGCGCAATCTGCGAGGCTCCGTGTCTGCTCAGCGCAATCTGCGCGGCTCCGTGTCTGCTCAGCGCAATCGGGGCGGCTCCGTGTCTGCCTGGCGCAATCTGCGAGGCTCCGTGTCTACCTGGCGCAATCTGCGAGGCTCCGTGTCTGCCTGGCGCAATCTGCGTGGCTCCATGTCTGCTCAGCGCAATCTGGGCGGCTCCGTGTCTGCCTGGCGCAATCTGCGAGGCTCCGTGTCTGCCTGGCGCAATCTGCGTGGCTCCATGTCTGCCTGGCGCAATCTGCGCGGCTCCGTGTCTGCCTGGCGCAATCTGCGTGGCTCCATGTCTGAGTGGCGCAATCTGCGAGGCTCCGTGTCTACCTGGCGCAATCTGCGAGGCTCCGTGTCTGCCTGGCGCAATCTGCGCGGCTCCGTGTCTGCCTGGCGCAATCTGCGCGGCTCCGTGTCTACCTGGCGCAATCTGGGCGGCTCCGTGTCTGCCTGGCGCAATCTGCGTGGCTCCGTGTCTGCCTGGCGCAATCTGGGCGGCTCCGTGTCTGCCTGGCGCAATCTGCGAGGCTCCGTGTCTGCCTGGCGCAATCTGGGCGGCTCCGTGTCTGAGTGGCGCAATCTGCGTGGCTCCGTGTCTTCCCAGCGCAATCTGGGCGGCTCCGTGTCTGCCTGGCGCAATCTGGGCGGCTCCGTGTCTGCCTGGCGCAATCTGCGCGGCTCCGTGTCTACCTGGCGCAAACGGCGTGGCTCCGTGTCTGCCTGGCGCAATCTGCGCGGCTCCGTGTCTGCTCAGCGCAATCTGCGCGGCTCCGTGTCTGCCTGGCGCAATCTGCGTGGCTCCGTGTCTGCCTGGCGCAATCTGCGAGACTCCGTGTCTGCCTGGCGCAATCTGCGCGGCTCCGTGTCTGCTCAGCGCAATCTGCGTGGCTCCGTGTCTGCCTGGCGCAATCTGCGTGGCTCCGTGTCTGCCTGGCGCAATCTGCGTGGCTCCGTGTCTGCTCGGCGCAATCTGCGCGGCTCCGTGTCTGCCTGGCGCGATCTGCGTGGCTCCGTGTCTGCCTGGCGCAATCTGCGTGGCTCCGTGTCTGCTCAGCACAATCTGACCGGCTCCGTGTCTGCCTGGCGCAATCTGCGCGGCTCCGTGTCTGCTCAGCGCAATCTGCGTGGCTCCGTGTCTGCCTGGCGCAATCTGGGCGGCTCCGTGTCTGCCTGGCGCAATCTGGGCGGCTCCGTGTCTGCCCAGCGCAATCTGGGCGGCTCCGTGTCTGCCCAGCGCAATCTGGGCGGCTCCGTGTCTGAATGGCGCAATCTGGGCGGCTCCGTGTCTGCCCAGCGCAATCTGGGCGGCTCCGTGTCTGCCCAGCGCAATCTGCGCGGCTCCGTGTCTGCCCAGCGCAATCTGGGCGGCTCCGTGTCTGCCTGGCGCAATCTGGGCGGCTCCGTGTCTGCCTGGCGCAATCTGCGCGGCTCCGTGTCTGCCTGGCGCAATCTGGGCGGCTCCGTGTCTGCCTAGCGCAATCTGCGTGGCTCCGTGTCTGCTCAGCGCAATCTGGGCGGCTCCGTGTCTGCCTGGCGCAATCTGCGTGGCTCCGTGTCTGCCTAGCACAATCTGGGCGGCTCCGTGTCTGCTCAGCGCAATCTGCGTGGCTCCTTGTCTGAATGGCGCAATCTGCGCGGCTCCGTGTCTGCCCAGCGCAATCTGCGCGGCTCCGTGTCTGCCTGGCGCAATCTGCGTGGCTCCGTGTCTGCCTGGCGCAATCTGGGCGGCTCCGTGTCTGTCTGGCGCAATCTGCGTGGCTCCTTGTCTGAATGGCGCAATCTGCGCGGCTCCGTGTCTGCCTGGCGCAATCTGCGCGGCTCCGTGTCTGCCTGGCGCAATCTGCGCGGCTCCGTGTCTGCCTGTCGCAATCTGCGTGGCTCCTTGTCTGAATGGCGCAATCTGCGTGGCTCCTTGTCTGAATGGCGCAATCTGCGCGGCTCCGTGTCTGCCTGGCGCAATTTGCGTGGCTCCTTGTCTGAATGGCGCAATCTGCGTGGCTCCTTGTCTGAATGGCGCAATCTGCGCGGCTCCGTGTCTGCCTGGCGCAATCTGGGCGGCTCCGTGTCTGCCTGGCGCAATCTGGGAGGCTCCGTGTCTGCCTGGCGCAATCTGGGCGGCTCCGTGTCTGCCTGGCGCAATCTGGGCGGCTCCGTGTCTGCCTGGCGCAATCTGCGTGGCTCCGTGTCTGCCCAGCGCAATCTGGGCGGCTCCGTGTCTGAGTGGCGCAATCTGCGTGGCTCCGTGTCTGCCTGGCGCAATCTGGGCGGCTCCGTGTCTGCCCAGCGCAATCTGGGCGGCTCCGTGTCTGCCTGTCGCAATCTGCGCGGCTCCGTGTCTGCCTGGCGCAATCTGCGCGGCTCCGTGTCTGCTCAGCGCAATCTGCGCGGCTCCGTGTCTGCCTGGCGCAATCTGCGTGGCTCCGTGTCTGCCTGGCGCAATCTGGGCGGCTCCGTGTCTGCCTGGCGCAATCTGCGTGGCTCCGTGTCTGCCTGGCGCAATCTGGGCGGCTCCGTGTTTGAATGGCGCAATCTGCGCGGCTCCGTGTCTGCCCAGCGCAATCTGCGCGGCTCCGTGTCTGAGTGGCGCAATCTGCGTGGCTCCGTGTCTGCCTGGCGCAATCTGGGCGGCTCCGTGTCTGCCCAGCGCAATCTGGGCGGCTCCGTGTCTGCCCAGCGCAATCTGGGCGGCTCCGTGTCTGAATGGCGCAAGCTGGGCGGCTCCGTGTCTGAATGGCGCAATCTGCGCGGCTCCGTGTCTGAATGGCGCAATCTGCGCGGCTCCGTGTCTGCCTGGCGCAATCTGCGAGGCTCCGTGTCTGAGTGGCGCAATCTGCGAGGCTCCGTGTCGGAGTGGCGCAATCTGGGCGGCTCCGTGTCTGCATGGCGCAATCTGCGTGGCTCCGTGTCTGAATGGCGCAAGCTGGGCGGCTCCGTGTCTGAATGGCGCAAGCTGGGCGGCTCCGTGTCTGAATGGCGCAATCTGCGAGGCTCCGTGTCTGCCTGGCGCAATCTGGGCGGCTCCGTGTCTGAATGGCGCAATCTGCGCGGCTCCGTGTCTGCCCAGCGCAATCTGCGAGGCTCCGTGTCTGATGGCGCAATCTGCCCTGCCTTGACTTGCCCTGCCCTGCCTTGCCCTGCCCTGCCCTACCCTGCCCTGCCCTGCTCCACCCTGCCCTACCCTGCCCCGCCCCGCCCTGCCCTGCCCTGCCCTGCCCTGCCCTGCCCTGCCCTGCCCTGCCCTGCCCTGCCCAGCCCTGCCCTGCCCCTGGGCCTAGTCTAGACCTTCGTCAAGCAGGGGGCCGGCCCTCAGTCTCGGCCCCGTCACGTGTAGGACCTCCGGGGAGACTTACTTGGCTCATTCACTCAAAACATTGGGAAAACACACGCTTTCCTCCGCGGGCGGGAGGCCGGGGCACATCACCCACCGTGGTGGTGGGGTCTGGGACCACCTACCACCAGAATCCATCAAAACCCATCAACCGGATTATGTAACATCATAGTTGAAGTCTTGGCTTCCCTCTTCTGCATAGTTTTTTAATTTAACGACAAAAAATCATCAAAAACGTATAGCTATACATCCTTGATGAGATGCTTGCCAGAAAGCATCCATGGGGTAGTGGCACAGGTCTAAATATATAGACAATCTGGAACTACTCTCATACAGGGCCGGTTGGAAGGGTTTTCTCTCGGATCTTGCATTATCGTCCACCTATAGTTGCGCCTATTGCGCGAGACCACACGCGTAAAATAAACAGCAAACACAACACAATGGCACTTATTTGTTCGCTCCTATTAGGTTCCGGTCCTTGGGACCTTTTTGTACTGGACGTCTGGACCGGGAACTTTAATATTCCTACGCACGTGCGGTCAACAGAGATCGAATATACACAATGCCGGCACTTTTTTTTTCGCAGTGCAGTATGTCTCGTGAGTTTGTTTCCGTTGGGGGTGGTGGTGGGGGTAGGAGGGGTGGAGGGTATGAGCATAGGATGAGATGGGGTGACATATCTACAAGGTGGCTAACTATGTATAACAAGTCCGCCTATTCCACAGGCAAAAGCTTATGGGACAATGGTTGAAAAAAAACATGCACGCCTTTAAAACAAACCAAAAAAACGACATTTTAGTTAACTTCAGAGGAAACCTTTCGACGCTGAATCATTTGGAGCTACGTGGAATTGTATTGCGTCACAAGTTCTCTTGTTTTCTCTTCGCAAACAAGATGGTCGAAGCGATATTCCTTTTGTACCGTGGCACAGCTTGCCATACGCGTATATGGCTATCAGGTGATGATAGAAGTTACTTATGGCAGTTCGCGTCCTGTTAATCACAACATTGGTATATTTAACACTTAGTGCTCATAGAAGTCAACGTGGCCGTGCCCGAACAAATTCACAACTGCACTTCGTATTCATTTCATTTCCGTCAAAATACAACCGCATTTATATCAATGAAAACGGCGGCAGACCCACATGTGTTTACTGCGTTCTACACCGAGTGCCAAGGGGGTGGGGGGCGGGGGCTGGCTTATCTATCGACCTAGGGGGCGACGGGGGGAGGGGGGCTGGGGCGGGGTGGGGGGAGGAGGGGCACTAACAAGGCTATTAAGGCCGATCAGCGGGACTCTAACAATTTGTTATTCTTCCCAGGCCCGTCAGCATAATATGCACACATTCTCGGTATGGATCAAATAAATATGTCCTAAATGCTGCGTGTGCTGATCCGCTACTGCCCCGAGGCACGTAAGCAGAGACCGATAGGCCGAGGGGGGGGGGGCTGGAGCCCAGAGAGACGGGGGGAGCGCTGGAGCCCAGAGAGACGGGGGGGAGGGGGTAGAGACCGATAGGCCGACTGGGGGAGCGCTGGACCCCAGAGAGACGGGGGGAGCGCTGGAGCCCAGAGAGACGGGGGGAGGGGGTAGAGACCGATAGGCCGAGGGGGGGGGGGGGAGGGCTGGAGCCCAGAGAGACGGGGGGAGGGGGCAGAGACCGATAGGCTGACGGGGGGAGGGCTGGGGCCCAGAGAGACGCGGGGATGGGGCAGAGACCGATAGGCCGACGGGGGGAGCGCTGGAGCCCAGAGAGACGGGGGGAGGGGGCAGAGACCGATAGGCCGACGGGGGGAGCGCTGGAGCCCAGAGAGACGGGGGGAGCGCTGGAGCCCAGAGAGACGGGGGGAGGGGGTAGAGACCGATAGGCCGACTGGGGGAGCGCTGGAGCCCAGAGAGACGGGGGGAGGGGCCAGAGACCGATAGGCCGACGGGGGGAGCGCTGGAGCCCAGAGAGACGCGGAGAGGGGGCAGAGACCGATAGGCCGACGGGGGGAGCGCTGGAGCCCAGAGAGACGCGGAGAGGGGGCAGAGACCGATAGGCCGACGGGGGGAGCGCTGGAGCCCAGAGAGACGCGGAGAGGGGGCAGAGACCGATAGGCCGACGGGGGGAGCGCTGGAGCCCAGAGAGACGCGGAGAGGGGGCAGATACCGATAGGCCGACGGGGGGAGCGCTGGAGCCCAGAGAGACGCGGAGAGGGGGCAGAGACCGATAGGCCGACGGGCGGAGCGCTGGAGCCCAGAGAGACGCGGAGAGGGGGCAGAGACCGATAGGCCGACGGGGGGAGCGCTGGAGCCCAGAGAGACGCGGAGAGGGGGCAGATACCGATAGGCCGACTGGGGGAGCGCTGGAGCCCAGAGAGACGGGGGGAGGGGCCAGAGACCGATAGGCCGACGGGGGGAGCGCTGGAGCCCAGAGAGACGCGGAGAGGGGGCAGAGACCGATAGGCCGACGGGGGGAGCGCTGGAGCCCAGAGAGACGCGGAGAGGGGGCAGAGACCGATAGGCCGACGGGGGGAGCGCTGGAGCCCAGAGAGACGCGGAGAGGGGGCAGAGACCGATAGGCCGACGGGGGGAGCGCTGGAGCCCAGAGAGACGCGGAGAGGGGGCAGATACCGATAGGCCGACTGGGGGAGCGCTGGAGCCCAGAGAGACGGGGGGAGGGGCCAGAGACCGATAGGCCGACGGGGGGAGCGCTGGAGCCCAGAGAGACGCGGAGAGGGGGCAGAGACCGATAGGCCGACGGGGGGAGCGCTGGAGCCCAGAGAGACGCGGAGAGGGGGCAGAGACCGATAGGCCGACGGGGGGAGCGCTGGAGCCCAGAGAGACGCGGAGAGGGGGCAGATACCGATAGGCCGACGGGGGGAGCGCTGGAGCCCAGAGAGACGCGGAGAGGGGGCAGAGACCGATAGGCCGACGGGGGGAGCGCTGGAGCCCAGAGAGACGCGGAGAGGGGGCAGAGACCGATAGCCCGACGGGGGGAGCGCTGGAGCCCAGAGAGACGCGGAGAGGGGGCAGAGACCGATAGGCCGACGGGCGGAGCGCTGGAGCCCAGAGAGACGCGGAGAGGGGGCAGATACCGATAGGCCGACGGGGGGAGCGCTGGAGCCCAGAGAGACGCGGAGAGGGGGCAGAGACCGATAGGCCGACGGGGGGAGCGCTGGAGCCCAGAGAGACGCGGAGAGGGGGCAGAGACCGATAGGCCGACGGGGGGAGCGCTGGAGCCCAGAGAGACGCGGAGAGGGGGCAGATACCGATAGGCCGACGGGGGGAGCGCTGGAGCCCAGAGAGACGCGGAGAGGGGGCAGAGACCGATAGGCCGACGGGGGGAGCGCTGGTGCCCAGAGAGACGCGGAGAGGGGGCAGATACCGATAGGCCGACGGGGGGAGCGCTGGAGCCCAGAGAGACGGGGGGAGGCGGCAGAGACCGATAGGCTGACGGGGGGAGCGCTGGAGCCCAGAGAGACGGGGGGAGCGCTGGAGCCCAGAGAGACGCGGAGAGGGGGCAGAGACCGATAGGCCGACGGGGGGAGCGCTGGAGCCCAGAGAGACGGGGGGAGGGGGCAGATACCGATAGGCCGACGGGGGGAGCGCTGGAGCCCAGAGAGACGCGGAGAGGGGGCAGAGACCGATAGGCCGACGGGGGGAGCGCTGGAGCCCAGAGAGACGCGGAGAGGGGGCAGAGACCGATAGGCCGACGGGCGGAGCGCTGGAGCCCAGAGAGACGCGGAGAGGGGGCAGATACCGATAGGCCGACGGGGGGAGCGCTGGAGCCCAGAGAGACGCGGAGAGGGGGCAGAGACCGATAGGCCGACGGGGGGAGCGCTGGTGCCCAGAGAGACGCGGAGAGGGGGCAGAGACCGATAGGCCGACGGGGGGAGCGCTGGAGCCCAGAGAGACGGGGGGAGGGGGCAGAGACCGATAGGCCGACGGGCGGAGCGCTGGAGCCCAGAGAGACGGGGTGAGGGGGCAGAGACCGATAGGTTGACGGGGGGAGCGCTGGAGCCCAGAGAGAGGGGGGGAGGGGGCAGAGACCGATAGGCCGACGGGGGGAGGGAGCAGAGACAGGGGGAGCGGGATGGGAAGGGGGGCAGAAACAGAGAAGGAGAGAGAGAGAGGAAGGAAGAGAGATAAAACGAAAGAGAGGCATAGAGGAAGATACAGGGATAGACAGAGACAGAGAGAGTGACAGGGATAGACAGAGGCAGAGAGAGAGACAGGGATAGACAGAGACAGAGAGACAGACAGGGATAGACAGGTACAGAGAGAGAGACAGGGAGAGACAGAGAGAGAGACCGGGATAGACAGAGAGAGATAGAGAGAGAGAGACATGGAGAGACAATGCTACACATGGAGATCGAGATTAACAGCACAAGATAAAGACACAGCCAGATGAATAATTCACAAAATCACCACCAAGGTGAACGTCTTAAATAGCACAACACTTGTCGATGTAGAAAACAAGCATGGCGGCGTACGCAAACTGAACTCCCGTAAATTTTTCACTTGTTAGTGGATATTTTTCGGCGTTCAACTTCCGAGAAGCGCCGGGAGCAAGAATAAATGTTGCAGATTGCAAAATGGTAAACAGTTTAAGCAGTAGTTAAGACATTTTCCGCCAGCAGCCAGTGCCGCCAGCAGCCAGTGCCGCCTCGGCAGCCCCCCGTGGACGGCGCGGCCACACACCCGTTGCACCAAGCCTTATTTGCGCCCGTTATGTTGTGCTCCCTGGCCGCATACCTACACGGGTGCTTTCCGTGCTGTATACCAGCTTATCCTAAAGCTGCCCGTGCTGTATACCAGCTTATCCTAAAGCTTCCCGTGCTGTATACCAGCTTATCCTAAAGCTTCCCGTGCTGTATACCAGCTTATCCTAAAGCTTCCCGTGCTGTATACCAGCTTATCCTAAAGCTTCCCGTGCTGTATACCAGCTTATCCCAAAGCTTCCCGTGCTGTATACCAGCTTATCCTAAAGCTTCCCGTGCTGTATACCAGCTTATCCTAAAGCTTCCCGTGCTGTATACCAGCTTATCCTAAAGCTTCCCGTGCTGTATACCAGCTTATCCCAAAGCTTCCCGTGCTGTATACCAGCTTATCCTAAAGCTTCCCGTGCTGTATACCAGCTTATCCTAAAGCTTCCCGTGCTGTATACCAGCTTATCCTAAAGCTTCCCGTGCTGTATACCAGCTTATCCTAAAGCTTCCCGTGCTGTATACCAGCTTATCCTAAAGCTTCCCGTGCTGTATACCAGCTTATCCTAGAGCTTCCCGTGCTGTATACCAGCTTATCCTAAAGCTTCCCGTGCTGTATACCAGCTTATCCTAGAGCTTCCCGTGCTGTATACCAGCTTATCCTAAAGCTTCCCGTGCTGTATACCAGCTTATCCTAAAGCTTCCCGTGCTGTATACCAGCTTATCCTAAAGCTTCCCGTGCTGTATACCAGCTTATCCTAAAGCTTCCCGTGCTGTATACCAGCTTATCCTAAAGCTTCCCGTGCTGTATACCAGCTTATCCCAAAGCTTCCCGTGCTGTATACCAGCTTATCCTAAAGCTGCCCGTGCTGTATACCAGCTTATCCTAAAGCTTCCCGTGCTGTATACCAGCTTATCCTAAAGCTTCCCGTGCTGTATACCAGCTTATCCTAAAGCTTCCCGTGCTGTATACCAGCTTATCCTAAAGCTTCCCGTGCTGTATACCAGCTTATCCTAAAGCTTCCCGTGCTGTATACCAGCTTATCCTAGAGCTTCCCGTGCTGTATACCAGCTTATCCTAAAGCTTCCCGTGCTGTATACCAGCTTATCCTAGAGCTTCCCGTGCTGTATACCAGCTTATCCTAAAGCTTCCCGTGCTGTATACCAGCTTATCCTAAAGCTTCCCGTGCTGTATACCAGCTTATCCTAGAGCTTCCCGTGCTGTATACCAGCTTATCCTAAAGCTTCCCGTGCTGTATACCAGCTTATCCTAGAGCTTCCCGTGCTGTATACCAGCTTATCCCAAAGCTTCCCGTGCTGTATACCAGCTTATCCTAAAGCTTCCCGTGCTGTATACCAGCTTATCCTAAAGCTTCCCGTGCTGTATACCAGCTTATCCTAAAGCTTCCCGTGCTGTATACCAGCTTATCCTAAAGCTGCCCGTGCTGTATACCAGCTTATCCTAAAGCTTCCCGTGCTGTATACCAGCTTATCCTAAACCACCCCGTGCTGTATACCAGCTTATCCCAAAGCTTCCCGTGCTGTATACCAGCTTATCCTAAAGCTTCCCGTGCTGTATGCCAGCTTATCCTAAAGCTTCCCGTGCTGTATACCAGCTTATCCTAAAGCTTCCCGTGCTGTATACCAGCTTATCCTAAAGCTTCCGGTGCGGAATAACAGCTTATCCTAAAGCTTTCCGTGCTGAATAGCAGCTTATACTAAAGCTTCCCGTGCTGAATACCAGCTTATCTTAAAGCTTCCGGTGCGGAATAACAGCTTATCCTAAAGCTTTCCGTACTGAATAGCAGCTTATCCTAAAGCGTCCCGTGCTGAATACCAGCTTATATTAAAGCTTCCCGTGTTATTTAAAAGGCACTTATCTTCAGCGCCCGTCCAAACTATCGTTTTATTCATTTTCATCAAGTTTCTTAGCTGCTGTCTTCAATGGAATTTAAACATTCCTTTCTCACTTGACTACAAACATCCAGGGCACAAATATTCCATTAAAGCTATCAGCTCTAAGTTTTGCCGCCTGGCAGATTTGTTTCCCCGCTGTGAATTTTTCCACCGAGGGTTTAAATACCCGCGGTGTGCGCTAAGCTCCGTCAAGAACAACTCTGCGGCACGTTATAAATGATGTCGTTGATATGACTTATGTAATACGCAAAACCCAAAACCAACAACACCCTCCACCCCTCCCTCCTTCTCCACCCCCTCCACCCCTCCCTCCTTCTCCACCCCCTCCCCCCCCCCCCCCTCCTCGCAACCCTGTAACCCTTAGCCATACGTTTTCATTGTAGCTTCCAAACAAGTGCCAAGTTTGTCTGATTTCTCCTTTGAACGCTGCTCCACGTCTCCCTCCCCCCCCCCCCCTCCCCCCCACCGTCACCCGCACCTCATCACTGCCGACAAAAAAAACGGAGGGAAATTCAACACCCCTTTGATGCAGGCCCCGCATTGGTAGTGACAGTGCCCGGGTTGGCCAGTGTTTACTTACTGCCACACCACTCTTAGTATGCTTTAGTACAACTTTAGCCATCAAAAACAGAATGAAATGCGTGACTTTCGTCCAATTTACACCATAATAGACGACAAAAGGTTCGGCGGGTTTCCGTGGAGAAACTCTATCGCTTGTTTGAATTCCCGGGGCGGCGCGGGCGGCATGGGCGAGGTGGGGGGTGGGGGGGGGGGGTGTCAAGACCTAGGCAAAAACAGGCATGAGAGGGGCCCATGGTTGTTACTCCGTATAAAAAGTCACTCCGTATTTGGAGGTACAAGTCATACCGTGGTAGGAGTCCATGTAATAGAAAGTGGAAGCCATTCTGTATCTTTAGTAGAAGTCATTTGCACAGAAACTAAGTCACTTTGTACGGGCAGTAACTTCGAAATCACTTTATTGACCGTATAAGTCGGTCTGCATAGGTTGTAAAAGTCTGTATAGGTGATATAAGTCAGTCTGTATAGGTGATACATGTCAGGCTGTAAAGGTGATAGAAGTCACTCTGTATAGGTGATATAGTTCACTCTGTATAGGTGATATAAATCACTCTATATGTGATAGAATCACTGTATATGTGATAGAAATCACTCTGTATATGTGATAGAATCACTGTATATGGGATAGAAATCACTCTGTATAGGTTATATAAGTCAGTCTGTATATGTGATAGAAATCACTCTGCATAGGTGATATAAGTCAGTCTGTATAGGCGACATAGGTCAGGCTGTAAAGGTGATAGAAGTCACTCTGTATAGGTGATATAGGTCACTCTGTATAGGTGATAGAAATCACTCTGTATAGGTGATATAGGTCACTCTGTATATGTGATATAGGTCACTCTGTACAGGTGATATAAATCACTCTGTATAGGTGATAGAATCACTGTATATGTGATAGAAATCACTCTGTATAGGTGATAAAAATCACTGTATAGGTGATAGAAATCACTCTGTATAGGTGATATAAGTCATTTTCCATAGGTGATAGAAGTCACTCTGCATAGGTGATAGAAGTAACTCTGTAAAGGTGATATAAATCAGTCTGTATATTTGATATAAGTCAGTCTAAATACGTTATAGAAGTCACGTATGGTGGCATATATGTGCCACTCGCGTTCTCGCATTCTCGCCTGGCACAACCTGAGGCGAGATCGCGAGAACGCGAGAATGCGCAAGGCGAGAACGCGAGAATGCGCGAGGCGAGAACGCGAGAACACGAGAATGCGCGGGCGAGAATGCGAGAATGCGCGAGGCGAGAATGCGCGAGGCGAGAATGCAAGAATGCGCGAGGTGAGAATGCGCGAGGCGAGAATGCGAGAATGCACGAGGCGAGAATGCGCGAGGCGAGAATGCGAGAATGCGCGAGGTGAGAATGCGCGAGGCGAGAATGCGAGAATGCGCGAGGCGAGAATGCGCGAGGCGAGAATGCAAGAATGCGCGAGGTGAGAATGCGCGAGGCGAGAATGCAAGAATGCGCGAGGCGAGAATGCGCGAGGCGAGAATGCGAGAATGCGCGAGGCGAGAATGCGAGAATGCGCGAGGCGAGAATGCGCGAGGCGAGAATGCGAGAATGCGCGAGGTGAGAATGCGCGAGGCGAGAATGCGCGAGGCGAGAATGCGCGAGGCGAGAATGCGAGAATGCGCGAGGTGAGAATGCGCGAGGCGAGAATGCAAGAATGCGCGAGGCGAGAATGCGCGAGGCGAGAATGCGAGAATGCGCGAGGCGAGAATGCGCGCGGCGAGAATGCGCGAGGTGAGAATGCGCGAGGCGAGAATGCAAGAATGCGCGAGGTGAGAATGCGCGAGGCGAGAATGCGAGAATGCGCGAGGCGAGAATGCGAGAATGCGCGAGGCGAGAATGCGCGAGGCGAGAATGTGCGAGGCGAGAATGCGAGAATGCGCGAGGCGAGAATGCGAGAATGCGCGAGGCGAGAATGCGAGAATGCGCGAGGCGAGAATGCGCGAGGCGAGAATGCGAGAATGCGCGAGGCGAGAATGCGCGGGGCGAGAATGCGAGAATGCGCGAGGCGAGAATGCGCGGGGCCAGAATGCGAGAATGCGCGAGGCGAGAATGCGCGGGGCCAGAATGCGACAATGCGTGAGGCGAGAAGGCGAAGCCATCTCTCACGGCGTGAATCTGGTAACACGGTCGCACAGAGGAGAACCAGATCGAGGGGGAAAGAATAGGGACCGAAACACGATCAGAAACAAAAAAAGTTATCAGGCAGAGCAAAAGCGAAAAACGAGGAAAATAAAAGAGAAGTAATCGAATGACAAGAATCAGTTCGGAGTTACCACGGACAGGGACACCATGACGTCAGCACTGGCGAACGTGGAAGAAAAGACGTTATGAAGGGAAAAACGTACTGGACGACGAAAGAAGGAGCGCCAGGCGAGAAGAACATTACCTCGCGGGAGCAAAAAAGGGAAACTGGAGACAAGAAAATACTGACGACTTAAAAAAAAAAGAAAAAAGAAAGAAATTAAAAATAGGGTTAAAAACCCTAAACAAATTCAAAGATTGTCTTATTAAAACAGAAAAGAATGAGATCATAGGTAGAAGATTATACATGAAGCGGTTGGAGAACAGCAGACGTGGCAAAATCACATATAAAACGGTCTGGAGCATATCAAAGACGAAACGACGGCGAGAGCGAGTAAACTGCCTTTGCATTCGCCAGATGGAGCCACTGTCTATAAGCCGTTGTCGCCGCAATGGCAGACCGCGCAGAATCACTGCCTTTTCCTCATCACAGCTCTCTGCTCTCTCTGTCCAAGCTCCCCGCACGGTGGCGCTACGCAAGCTACCTTGTACCGCTGCTGTCGGCCGGGGCCAAATTTCAAGATTCTTGAAAAACGGTCAAATCAGCTGTAATTTCTTGCAACATTATAGTTTTAAAGAATTAAACTTAAAAATAACGTGCTTTGTGTATTTAATACAGCAAAACACATCTTGTACCCTTTCGAAAAAGTTATAATTGTGACAGAACTCTTTCTTTTCATCACCTGATTTCATGTGTTATTAGGCTTAGGCTGGGTCCCAGCACTAATTTGTAGAACTGCGCGACGCATTTTTCCTATCGATTTGCACAGCGCCGCCCTGGGGAGCGAGTGTGAAAATGCATTCAGGACGTAGGTGACAACAGAGATATAATGGAGCCCTAGCGGAGTGAGTCGAAGGCAGAGAGTGCTCTCTGTCATCATTTCCAAACTGCCCTCGCTCATCAACCGTCACATGGAAAGGGATCGGGGTCGATGTTCTACATGCTTCATTTTTGGGGAAAGTGGGGCAAAATTGGGACGCGCGGCATAACGGGGTGGGGTGATATCTCCATAGTTACGTGCTGCCATCTGGCGCAAGACTTGAATACCAGCATCTTGTTTCAGTGGGCACGCGCAACACGAAGCGGGAAACCGGTAGGACACAACATCCGAGTATCAACCAAGATTTTTCGTTTTTGTAAGTTTTAATCTAACTTCACATGTTGCCCAAATCTGACCCAAAATTGCCCCATCTGACATGGTAACTCTATTGTCCTACTGATTCCAGTTGCCAACAAGGCTAAGCGCCACCGTTTTGCCCCACTTTCCCCGCTATATTCCGCTGTCGATGCGACATTTTACACATGTTGATTCAACATCAAGTATTCCCCGCTTGATTTGTAACTTGTAAGTCGCTTGGTTTGACACCGCCAGATTTGTCTTTTCCTAATTGTTCCCGCACGAGTGGTCACCCGAGGGAGAGGGGGGAGGAGTTTGTTTTTTCGGACGGCTTGTGCACGCAAGGGATAAACTGGGCCAAGGAACCTCCTGGGAGGATGACGGATGAAAGGATGAAAAATGCCCCAGATTAGGTGCCCGGGGACTGATGCGAACCCAGGAACTGTAGACATGCGGTCTAGTGCGCTAACCACTACACCACAGAGGCCCCCAGGACCTAACGATCTGCGGTCTAGTGCGCTAACCACCTCACCAGAGAGGCCCCGAGGACCTATTGATCTGCGGTCTAGTGCGCTAACCACTACACCAGTGAGACCCCCAGGACCTATTGATCTGCGGTCTAGTGCGCTAACCACTACACCAGAGAGGCCCCCAGGGCCTATTGATCTGCGGTCTAGTGCGCTAACCACTACACCAGTGAGACCCCCAGGACCTATTGATCTGCGGTCTAGTGCGCTAACCACTACACCAGAGAGGCCCCCAGGGCCTATTGATCTGCGGTCTAGTGCGCTAACCACTACACCAGAGAGGCCCCCAGGACCTATTGATCTGCGGTCTAGTGCGCCAACCACTACACCAGAGAGGCCCCCAAGACCTATTGATCTGCGGTCTAGTGCGCTAACCACTACACCGGAGAGGGCATAGGACCTACTGATCTGTGGTCTAGTGCGCCATCCAACCAGGAAGGTACCCGCTGGTGAAGGGAAACAGGGTTAAAATGAGAATCAGTCTCAGTCTTCATACAGAGAAGACGGTGTATCTGGACGGCTGTCTATATTTCGCAAGGGCATCCCCTACTATTTGAACTATGTTTCAGATACGAAACAACTGGGCCATGACTGGATCGCGATCTCTCGCAACCATTGCAACCTATCCATATCATTGGATGCCATTATCAATGTTATTTGTTATTAAGTAATAACATACATGATTCAAGGACCGTTTGCAGTTACAGAGATTACCGATGTAACCCCAGCTGTTGGATCAAACGAGTCGACAAAAAACTACCACTCTCTCCACTAGATGGCACCACTGGTCGGTGTTATGCGGTGGTGCTTTATCTCGCAATAACTGTTATTGCTGCCTGGCCGGGTTTCCGGATTGGAAACAGATCCGATCGGAACACCAGAGAGAGGATCGGGAGAGGCCCGGAAGGGGTGCCTGGATACCTGCCTCACTCACAGCCCCGGGAGCGGAGGTGGGTGGGGAGGGGGGGGGGGTGCCGCAGGCGGGGGGGGGTCCAGAGGAACATGGAATCCTGAGGGGGGTGCCGCAGCGGGTGGAGGTCCGGAGGGGGTGGGTGCCGCAGGGGGGAGGCTCCGGATTTAGGGGAGGGGGTGGTATGAACTTAATGATTAGTTATCGCGAGAATTCGCAGAAACCGTGGTATTAAATCCCACCTCAGCGACCGCGAGATTCACCTGGGATAAACGAGTCTTTGCCGCGACTAAGGTGTGAAGTAAAACAAATACCTTTCTCCAGCGATATCTTCTCAGTTACAGCGAGAAATCTAACAATAACAATATCTCTGGCCGCAACATCGTTGTCCCAACAAACCACCCCCCACACACCTCTCTCTCTCTCTCTCTCTCTCTCCCACCCCCTCCCCCTCCTCCCCTCCACCTCCCCCTCCCTACATGTACCCGGGTTCACCCCATGCAAACAGTGACCTTCCCAATCCGTCCCGCACTGCAATCCATGTGAAATGATTCTGTTGACTTGTTCTATAACACCCTTACATAAATCGAGGTCCCAACGAGGCAATGCTACACCCCTGGCTGTGGGACAGGAGCTTGAGGCTGAGACACCACCCGGCTTGGGCCTGATACGAACCGCAGCAGCTGGAGTCGAAAGGCAGAACAAAAAAGCCACGGACGGAATATCTCCTATTTCGTCAAAACGCTTAACAGTTGAGTTTTTTTATCCCCCCCTTCGCCATCGGTTTCCCTTCTTAGATGTTTTTGTCGCAGCACGCGCGCGGAGCATCACCCGCGCAAAACTGAACGCCAAGTGCCAAGGTCGACCTAAACACCGAAAAGGCTTGCTGCTTCACGGGTACATTGACCACGCCGGGGTATGTTCACTAATTATAACAGCTGCATAATTGGTAGCGCTCGATCTCGGCCTGACTTTAAACTTGCGACTAGGGCATGCAAAGTCACTGATCCGTAGATTGGTGAGGTCACCAAGGATTAATGTGTGGTCAGAGAATGTGTCAAACATGTGAACACTTTTTTGCGTAAAATTTGCAAATGTCCGGAATGTAAATCGTGTTAAACTGCGATATGTGATTGGAACTCACATCCAGTGCGGCGATTGAAAGAACGACTAAATGATAAATGATGAGTGTGGAAGAACCGGAAGTGACGTCTTGGGTGATTTGGGGATACTTGTACTACAAAGTAGACACTAAGGATGGACGGATGTGTAGGATGAGGCCATTGATTCGTTATGACGTCATTGTGTTAAACATACCTTCCGCCACTGATTATGAAAACAGACGGGATGTGTGAGTGGAAACGCTTATAGGCGATCTCCCGACAGAGGGCGTTCCGCTCGTGCCGTAGTCTCTACATGCTTCCCTGCTGCCCAACGCAATATCGTAGGTCATAATGAACTATCAGGATTATCATTTATACGAGCAAAATTGAAAAATTTTCATGCGAATAAATAGTGGTAACGTGGCATGACATGTAGTCTTTATTTTGCATAGGTCATATTTAACGATAAGAGTCCCCATTCATACGAGAAATTGTGAAAAATATTAGCCGAATAAATGTTGGTATTTGGCATCAGATGTATGCTTTATAACACTTATCTATTAAGGTAGATGCATATATTACATTTTTTTTCAGACAAGCCTCTTTAAAAAAAAACTTATAGTTATGTGTATCCCAAATGATAAAATAGCATAAAAAAGACATGTCTTCTACCTACTTTTTCGTAAAAATGACTTTGAATAGGTCAGGGGTCACATCTAAGTGATAATGGCTGTCAATGGACAATTTGGGAATTTGGACACAAAATATTCAACAGAAAAAACGGCTCAGACAAAATTAATAAAAATTTGTCTGCAACAAGCTTGCTCATTCCATGTCCAAATAGGATGAACAAAACTATAGGTCTTCTACCTCCTTTTTTCGCAAAACGACTATGAACATGGAAAAGGTGTAGGTAATTCTGAGGGTGGAAATGGGAAAATGCTGAATTTGAGACACTACCAGTACTTAATGAGATATCTAGTGCTATCAAATGAACAAGAAAACATTTAAACAACCACACACGTTTATAATAGAGAAGTACCGTATTCAGTATACCCATATACACGCAATATTTTTGGAGTTCAAAATACCAGGAGCCGTGATATAGTAGACAACCAATGTCATGTCAATATTATTGCCTTGCTATGCACGGCCCAAGCGTATACGTGCTGCAGAGTCTTACACACTACTGCAATAATCCCGACAGTTGCCAAGAACTTCCTTAATATCGTAACCGAAGAATTTAAAGGTCGTCCTGTTTAAAATATTAATCTAACCATAGTTTAATTATTTTTTAATCAATCAAGATAAAAGTCGTGAAGCGCCATTAGACAATACTTTGACCACCTCTTATTTGGACCATGGTGTTGTTTCAGTGGCATCAGTTAGGGTCATTTGATGAGGAACGTCAAGTTTATTAAATTGAGACGTTCCGAAAATGCAAAACTAAGCCTAGCAATTCTCTGTGACCGTGCATGCAAAGTAGAGCTATGTATTCTACGCCATCAAAATAAACTTTACTCTTACGGTTGTCTGTTATTGCTAATCATATTTTTCTTTTCTTAAATGTTTCAATGTTTAGATATTTCCATTTGTCTTCTATCGGCAATGAGTGTCAGAAGATGTCTTCGTGAAATGGTTGATGGACGGCCTGTGTCATGTCTCGCATAATTCTTACCAGCGTCGGGAATTTTTAAACTTCTAGAGGTTGAAAAAAAGCAGCAAAACGATGGCAACATCACGTGACCTGTACACACCATCTCTACTGCATCGCCCTATGACGTCACGTCTTTATATAACTCCCTTAGTTGTCCGAAAAATAATCCAAAACACGTAGGCATCTCTAAGAACACCGTTTTTGGCGCAATGAAGCGCCGGGAAGAAAGTTATAACATCACTTTGCTCCAGCAAATTAGTGATAACCGCCTTCCACACGTAAATACGGGAACCGCAGATGGAAGAAAACCGCTGGGGATGACTTCACATGATTTCTATCTAAACCACCTTCATCTGCTGACGATGCCCAGGTCAGGACGGTGATATGTCCAAGTGTTTCTCCTGGTGCGAAACTAAAACAATGGCCAAATGGCGATATGACCACGCTAGACCCCTGGTACGAAACTAAAACTTTACAGGGAGCTTCAGTCAGCGAAGATATTTTCGCGCAGCCGCTTAATAGCTGACATGAAGAAGCCAAGCGGAAAAAGCGCTTTTAACAAGGTGGATACCACAGATACCTCACACACAGTGGAAGCCGGCGGCGCATATACGCGCAACAGACAAACGGGGAAACGATACACAATGCGACTGGAACAAGACGAGGGTAAAGGCTTATAGATTAAAGGTTAATGGCTGCGTGGTGGCCGGGCCACTTTGTGCCGTAACTTTAATGCTCAACAAGTCTGCCACGTTTAGCTTAGTTCGGCATTTAGTACGTCAGCCCCCGATGTACCGGAGACTCACCTTGCCACCTCCTCTCCTTTATCTTACAGCGGCAGATGAGGCTGGGAGAGATTGGCGCAATCGGAGCATTGACCTTCAGAGGGCGAGAGTTGCTCGCCAGGTCACGTGGTCGTACGAGATGTCATTCGTCGCATAGCGACGGCACGGTATTAGATACATCTCGTCGCTTTAGTGCTGCACGAGGACATGTGATTGAACGATTAATCAAACACTGAAGCAGGATTTGAACATTTTGTCTGCGTAGGGAACTTCCAGCACGATCTACGTGAGATCGGCCCACGAGCTATACATCGCACATCATATCCCCCTTGTACAGATACAGACCAAGAAAGATGACCTAAATCCCCAATGATCAATCCTAAATCACCAGCATTCTAAAGGCAATTATACTATTATAAGCGCAGCTAAGGGCAGGCCTAAAGGTTAGAGCAGTAAGGTTGTTGAACGGTTGCTACACTGCCATTATGATATGGCAAGTCGCCTTTGTAGTTCAGCAATAAGCTTGATAATAATTATTGCTGATATTCCAACTGGGCTTGGTGGCAGTGCAAGACCTGGTCCTCCTACCGATACTTTTCGGTGTTCAGCTTACCGTTGGCAGCTGAACGTTGCAACGTCTAACCAGCCAAGCGTTGTTGTATGACAGCTAATTAAGAGCTCACAGCCACCGAACAATATTTCGCTAATAACCCTCACGAGCAACAGAGAAACGAGCACACCAGTCCCTTTTGGCGTAGTTATGAGTGTTCAGACAGGAGAGGGAGTCATATACATTACCAGTCCTCGCTTCCGTTCTGTATGACCAATATGTAACCTACTACTCCCCAGAGCAATTAGACCATAACGTGTCGTGTAAAACAGTAATTAAAAGCCAGTTTCTCTTCCGCCAGGTAGATGTTTGTTGTTGCGGCAATAAACTAGCAAAGATACGATGCTGCATGGCTGTTCAGGCAGTGTACGCAGAGCTTGTGGAACAGCCTGCGTCGACCATCAATTAAGCATGGCCCTGGCAGGGAACTTTCAGGGAACGATTCGGCTTGTTTGCAAGTTAGTATTATATATTATTAAATATGCAACTCGCAACTTGAAATTAAAAGTGCTTAAATATAGTCTACACATTCTCTGCACATTGAGACAAATACAGAAATGGAACCTTGGATATAAAATCAAAACGTGCGATTTCGTTGTAATATACATGTATATCAGGTTTGTGATGGAACATCAATATTGAACACGTATCCGAAGAGTGGTACTCACCTATTTGATCCTGAAAGAGGGTGATGGTGACCTGGCAGAGGCCGGAACCGGCCCGGAACGGTCCGGCAACAACTCGGTTAAATCCGGCGTAAATATTATGATCCTTTTCTCCGTAAGTCGTATTCTGACCTTGCAAAGTGTACAGGAACTTAGACTCGATGAATTGTTTCTGTTGCTTGGTGATCCACTCCACTCGTTCGTCGCTGACCTCTATGGCGATCATGCGATTCTTTTTCACAATATTGTCCACGACTTTCAGCAAATACCCGCCATCGATCGACGCGTCCAGGTAACCAGGGAGACTGTTGCCATAGATACGGAGTTGGCGATTGAAGATCTGTGTCTCGGCCATGTTGCTGGTCGTCCCGTTATCCCCACCGTAGCCGTCCCCGAACGGGGAGTCCGAGATATCCAGGCTCCAGAGGCGCGGGCGGTCATACTGGAGCTGGAAGCGGACTCGGTCGTACGGTCCAGAGAAGTCGACCTTGACGACGGCCTGCGCGCCGCAGCCATCCGTGAGGGAGGGTTGCGGGGCGGTCAGGAACGAGATGTAGGGGCTGTAACCCTTGACGATGCCGTAGCGCAGGTCTATGTCGACGGACTGTTTCTTGCAGGCCCCAGGTCGCACCATCCACACCCCTGCGTCGGCAAAGAGAAACACAAACACACGACGATCAATTTTTGTTGGCGATATAAGGCGGTGACATGCGGTGTAAGACACGTTATATTACAGGAGAAATACAGGGACTTGAAAGGGGGCAGGGGGTCACTGAAAAGTTGTGTCCGGAGGGCCAGGCTCCGACCAGGCGCGAGGGCGGGGGGGGGGGGTGCTCAGATGGCCTTGATTTTGCACGGAATACGGTATTCTTCCTCAGACATGAAGCGGAATAGTTAGGGGAAGCATGGCTTCCATGTGATACAATGTGTACCACCATACAAAGTATGGCTAGGATTCTGCTTCAGTTAACAATAAGACGATGAAAGGTACCAGGCAAGACACAATACAAATATGGGGGGCGCGTATCTTTTGGCAAGACCCGAACCCTACTTCGGTTTGAAATGGTTTTGAAGTCAGTTTTGTATATATCTAGATCAGGCCCACCAGTCCATCCCCATGCCAACTGTCTCCCCATACCGTTGATACGATGGTGACAAACGAACAATTAAATTCAACCTTAAAGCCTTCTCGATTGCCACAAAACACTTCGGTATTTAGACTGCAACTGCCTGGCCTTACGGCGCCGTATGTGTGGCAGTGAGTTTGGGGATAGGATGACAGTGGGGGGGGGGGGGGGGCGAGGGGTAGAAGGAGAAGCATTAGGGATGGGTCTTGGCCATCTTGATTGGTGTGAAGTGCGCAAGACAGACTCAAGCACACCAATGATGGGTTAAGTTAGAAGAGCTGTCACCAGAAGCCGTTGAACTGTTTCTCTCTCTTATCTCTTTCAGTAGTACCAGGATGTGTGTTTGCTATCTATCTCGAA